>JABFFB010000200.1:0-30611 GCA_013623555.1 Fusarium nisikadoi | reverse complement strand
AGTACATACATACCGAGTCACTTGACTGAGGGAGGCGGGCGAGGGCGAGGGTGAGGGCGAGTTCGGGGTCGGGGAGGAGAGAGGTGAGGTGAAGGCATGGTGTTGAAGGTCGGGCAGGGTCGAAGAGGTGAAGTGCGAAAAAGGAAAGGAAACAGAAAGGAAAGAGACAAAAGAAAAGTCACAATGTGATGAGAAAGAAGCTGTCGAGTCAAGCAGTAAGTGTCGAAAGCAACAAGTGTATAGCAAGGCAAGCCAAATCGCAAGCCGAGAATGCGAAAGGTTGATGGAGAAGAGAAGAAAAGGCCGAAGGAACTGGGAGGGAAGCCCTCTATTTATAGACGTTCAGAGTGAGGAGTGATTGCGCATTCAGTGCGAGACGGTTTACGCTGAAACTGAGCGTTGAGTGTGGTGTTGACGGCCGTCGACAGCTGTCAGCAGCTGTCAAGATCTCCAAAATCGTTGATGAAGTTCAAGTCGCGCTGTGCTTCGCGTTGGAGAATGGCAAGGCTGTGGGGACGTGCGCAAGCTCAACCTGTGGCGCTGTGGCTTAAGTGGGGATTCGGAGCAAGGCTGGTGTGGCTGCGAAAACTTCCGCCGTTGCTGGGTCGCGATCGCCAACTCAGCTTCTACAATTACGTTGCTGTCCTCACCTCGATCCCGTTAACGCCGCGCATCCGTCAAAATGGTAAGCCCCTGCGTCAGTTTTCTCGTGAGTAGCTTCAGCTAATGGTTACAGGCACGTAATTCGGAAAAAGCTCAGTCTATGCTGTTTCGCTTCCGCGAAGCCCAAGCAGCAGACCTGGGCATCATCGACGCCGGCCGCACACGTCGCCCCAAGCTCATCACCGAAGTCTCAGCCATTCCCGCCTGCGAAAAATGGCGCGGACAGGTCCTCAAAGAGATCTCGCGCAAGATGTCACGTATCCAGGATCCTATCCTCAGCGACTACCAGATCCGCGATCTCAACGACGAAATCAACAAGCTGATGCGCGAGAAGCATATGTGGGAGATTCAGATACGTAACCTCGGAGGACCGAACTACATGCGCGGCGGAGGTAAGATCTACGATGAGCAAGGACGTGAGATACCTGGCAGTGGAAAAGGCTACAAATACTTTGGCAGAGCGAGGGAACTGCCGGGCGTGAAGGAGTTGTTCGAGGCAGCGAAGAGCCAGGGCGATGAGAAGCCGCTTGATGAGAGGCATGATATGAGGAGGAATGTTGACGCGGCGTATTATGGGTATGCGCCTGACGAGGAGAACGAGGAGATGTTGGCGTATGAGGCGGAGAAGGAGAGGCAGGCAGTTGAGCATCTGCTCAAGACAGGGAGTAAGGATGTGCCGGATGGGTGGGAGCCGCTGCCGGGGGATAGTGGTGATGGAATTACATGGGATTTACCGACGTTGGAGGAGGTGCAGGAGGAGTTGATCGATCGGAGGAGAAGGAGGCTGCTGGAGCAGTTGTGATGTGTGCTTCAGAGTTCTCCGTGTATCGTCGGAGAGGTTTATGGGGACGGGAAGTTGTAGTGTATTGTTGGATCAGTTGAGGCTAGGTGATGGTTCACATTCAAGGCGTTCAGGATGGTCACTGTATTACAGGCGCATGGGCTTATGACAATACCTGTCAAAAAGAATATCTTCTCAATCGTGCATCTCACTCCTCCTAAGCGACATCGCCAAACCCCAACTGAAGCTATGCCCTGAAGCTGTGGATAGACGGTTATACCGAGCTGTCAGTTATAGCTGTCACCCGGATATCACAGATTCCGGGTATAACACGGACGAATTATACATCCACCAAACAAAAACAGCTCGAGTTACACTTAGTACAGTTGCATGAACCGCCAAGGGTGTTTTAAACCCGTCAACATTGCCTGTTTCGTTTCATACACCAATGAACTCTAATAATATGCCATCCACAATGTCAAGCGAGATGTATTCACATTTTTCGTTTGAAAAGAAAAAGGGATTTTGTGAAGGCGACGATCGTCATTGGTGATCCCCCTTGTAACCCCTGGTGAAAAGAGACCCCTGAGGGTCCTGAAGCTGACGGTGAAGCGCCATGCAGGTGAGTCTGCAGATGACGACTTTAGATCCTTTTTTCGTCCAGGGGCATTTGGGGGTGATGAGGATGGCAGTGGATGGCAGGTTATCTGATTTGGAAATTGGCATTTTGATTTTATCTGAATTATTCAATGAAGCGAATGATCCATAGAATTCGCATTTCATGGATGGGACGAGGGTGTGTGACTCTGTTTCATTTCATGCTAGAGTGATCGACAGTTTTGTCTTGCCTTGTCTCTCCTCGCCTTGTCAAACCGCGCCTCCCAAGCTCCCGTCCCTTCTTGTCTCGGGAATCTTCCCTTCTCGCATCTCTCTGCTCAGTCACACCACTCACTCCATTCAGCCTTGCCTGTGCCCTCACGTGTAACAACTGGCGACCGAAGAAGATCAAATTCTCTGTGCAGTGCAATCTTTAGTGTTCAAACCATTCTCTCATGTAACTCACTAGTTTCTCTTGCATTCTTGGCTCTCCCCTTTCTCGTCCATTCACAAATCGAAAAAGTGACCCCGCGCCAAAGAAGGGAGAGAGAAAAAAGGTCGAGCCCCTGAGCTTGTACCTGCAGTGCCCTGACTAGCAGCCTACCTACCCGTCTGAATCCTCTGCATTCGTCTGCATTCGCTCTAGTAGTGATGAAAAGAGTAACCCGCGGCCCCTATTATAATTCACTCACTTGCAGAGAATTGATAAAGCTAATAATAAGCAACTGAATTCTCTTCAAACATATGCTTATTCTTTTTTCACTCTCGTTCTGTACACAATTTGTCCAAACAAGTGTTCTAAAATTGGATATTCCGTCAGCTAGTGGCTGTCTTGTTAAATTAATCCACTCTAGTCCCTTTGCGCCTCATGCCCCCCCTGGCTTTTTAGCACTCTACCCCCCTAGGTTGTGGTGGTTGTGGGCTGTGGGGACCGTTTAGGTACTTTACGGTAAGTGCTGCAGCCCAGGCTTCTTCTTCCCGTTCTTCTCGGCAAACGGTCTTGTCTTCTAGAAATATGCACAGAAGAGACAGACCAGGCCAGTGTCTTTGCCTCTGACTCTGACTCTGTCTTTGCATCATCTTCATTCCTAACTACGTTTCAATTCAGTCCTTACCGTCACATGCTCATGATATAGTTCCTCAGGTCTCTTTTTCTCCTCTTCTTCTTCTCTTTTCGACATGGTCTCGTTCTTTGGCCTCAAGCTTGGAGGCGATAGGAAAAAGTCACAGTAAGCCTCCCTTCTCCAGACTCAACTTTGTCCAATTTGACCGACAATTGTCAGGGACAAGAAGCTAGCTTCGAAACAAATACAACATTTACATCGCAAGGAAGAATCTGTCTCGTCAAACCCCAAAGACCTCCGCCGACAGAGTAACTTCTCCCGTCCAAATCTCGCTCGCCCTGGTACTTCCAGCTCTCATCTCGACCCACCAACGCAATGGAAAGCCCCTTATATGAACGGCGCAGGAGGCGCCTCCTCCATGGTTGATCTTGGAGCACCGCGTGCACCAGGAATGGGAAACCAGCGGTTTCACTCGTCCGACATCATGCTCAACACACGCTTCGGCAATGGTAGTTCTACGAGTCTCGTTGCGCCGGGCGCAATACCTAGCTCACCTACACGCCCTGGCACGGCCATCTCGACAAAGGAGCCTCAGAATCCCTTCAACATTCACTTCGGTAAAGATTCTGTCAGCAGTATACCACCGACGCCCCAGGATGAACCGAGGAGTCATGCGGAGCCCTTTGAATTCAATCTCGGAAACGAAATTAAGGAAATCAGGAACAAAAGCCCTATTCCTACGGCTAACAATGGATATCCATCTCCTCCACCCTCGATCGTCAACGCTGAGCGATCTTTCTCACCGGACCCGCGACCTTCGAGCAGTCGTCAGAACGTGGCCGCCGCGCCTAGCCTTCGGAACCCCAGCACCGCAGGTCCAATGTCTCTCCCAAGCCCAGCTGTATCAGTTGCTAGAAGCGACGATGTCTGGGAGCCGCAGCCTCCTGTTATTCGCAATGTGACAGCCAAGCGCGATACTTTTACCTTTCATACGCCTAGACGGCAGAGCTTTGCCATGGACATGGAGACGCGTGAGAATCACAAGCCAATGGTGGAAGGGCTTGCCGGGAACTTTGCTGGGTTCGACTTTGGTGAGACGGTTAGGAAGGGCAGCATTGGAAGTAAGAGCTTGGATATTTCGACTGAGGGTGGAGTGAGCCCTACGGACACGAACGTGAAGCCCAGGGTGTTGGGAACGACGAGAACTGCTAGTCCTTTGAGGGCCATGCAGTCGAGTCCAAGTCTGAGCATGATCGATACGGCATTGACACGAGCTCGAACTGCAAGTGATGCCATGTCTCCTCTCTCACTGGTGTCGTCATTGGCATCCGCGGCAGCAGAGGAGACGTCGCGTATACAGACACCTCAGCCTTCTCAACATGCGAAGCCGACTCAACAGCCTCCCAAGATCCTTCAGCCCGGCCAGCTCTCAGAACCTCTTCAATCCATTCGACCTGTCTCGCCCTCACGCTCTCCTCAGCCCTCGCCTCTTTCTCAACCTCCTCAGCAGAACTCTCCTGGACCATCTCCGATTCTCTCCAACTTCCCAGGCCGATCACCGTCTCCGCCAATGCTGGAACCTCATTTCCCTCCATCTCCCCCTCGACCACTCTTTCAAACCCTCCAGCCATCTCCTCAGTACCCGCCAAGGCAGTACAAGGCCTATCAACCTCCGGACTCCTCTCCACCTACGAAACCACTTCCTTCGCCGTATCGATCACCTACTGCTCCTCTCCCACCTGTACCGCCACCTCGCTTGAATCCTGGTAGCAGGAGCAGGAGTAACGCTCCCGATGCAGCGGCGAGTGCGAATCCAGGTTACATGAACCGACCTCTCGAACCTCCGCCTCGCGGTCTCCGTCCCCGGACTGACTCGGAACCACGACTTGGTCGACCTCTCCGCGTTCCAGCTCCTCTTGTCGATCGTTCGGCTACAATTCCCATGGTTGGACCCGGGCCTCGAAGTGCCGTTGGTCCAGGCGTTGATGAGAGAGGTTTTGTCCGTGCTGAGCGTCTTCCTGAACCACCACGAACCGCAAGTCCCTTCTCCCAACAGAGTCCCATGGAAGGCGAGTTTCCCGTTCAAAAAGGTCTTCCTCGAGGTCGCAGGCCTCAACTTCCCGAGATGCAAAGTCCCGAGAGACCATTCGGCCTGGAGCCAAGAAAGCAGCGCCGCCAACCTCCCATGTATCCTCCTCCCAGAAGCACAGAGTCACCCGTGGCCGACTCACAACTGGGCCAAGTCTTGAACCAACCCGGTACACCAAACTGGAACGACTTTGACCGCGCCGAAGCGCACAAGTCCGCTATCCCAGCTGCTCTCTCACCTTTCCGCACGCAATTCGCTCGATCGCCCACACAAGCCACCGACGACTCTCTAAGCCCACGCCTTGCACAATACGCTTCCTCGCCCATCTCAGACACACCACCAAGTCTACCTTCACCATCCTTCCCATCACTACAAAAGTCAATCTCCAGCTCGAGTGAAAATCTCGCGCTTACTTTTGACATGATGTCTGATGCGAACTACGAGCGACATGAGCATAACCTAGCTCGGCCACTCATTTCACCTGTGATGGCGGACTTTGTACCCCCGAGGGACAGAGACCGCAGCAAGACTCGCGTCGAGGCAAGAAGAGCGCCTCCTCGTCCTTCTCCAATCACTGTTCCTCCATCGCTGGCCGCAGGAGCAGAGCCCACGAGAGTCAGAACTCCTAATCCCGTGGTGGATGCGTTCAATCCTGGGTTTATCTAAATGGATTATATCAAAGCGAATCATCTTTATATCTGGGCTTTTTTTATTTATCTCAGCGAGTTGGATTTCAAAAAAAGAGGCAAAGACCCTCATGACTTTTCTTTTCTTGTTTAGCTATCGCTTATTCCCCCCTTCTTCTTCTATCACATTTTTTTTTAGGATATGGCGTCTTTCGCTTATAGATCTATCACATACCCCCGTCCCTCACTGCGCTCTCTACTTTCGTTTCTTTTCTTTGTCTTTGTATACAGTCATCATCATTATCATCGGGACATGATTAGTGGATAATGTCTAAGGAATACAACATCCAGTGCCTTGAGCCCGGATCTTACATGACTACCTGAAGTGTGCCTAAAACGTGATTGAGATGCGTTATACATTGTAAATCCAACTACCGGTGCCCATTTTACGTTGTTATAGAATACATATACTAGCCGAGGAACAGACGGAGGTTGTTGCCGATGTACTTGAGGTCCAGGAGGAACGTGTCATGGCCAAACATGCTCATCTCCTCGCTCAACTCGACGTGCGTTACGTTCCTGTTTCCAGCTAGACGGACTGCCTCGGCTACCTCGCGCTGCTGCCATGCTGGGAAGAGAATGTCACTTGCGACGCCCATGACCAATGTGGGGGTGTCGCGCAGTGGCGCAAGACCGTGAATCAGATCCTCTGGGGGTCGTGAGCCTGGCACGACAATTGCGTCTGAGGGATCAGGGTGAGACCCGGGCTGTTCCTCATAAGGCTTGTTGGGCAGAGTAAGACTGCATGCATCAGGTGAAAGGGGAGAAGCTTCTCCTGAAGCGAGGTTCTTCTCACGTTCTTGACGACGAGCACGAGTTGCAAGCTGATGCTCAATACCCAGGTCAAAAAGATCCATAGCCTTACTGACATACAAAAGACTGTTGGGGTCATAGTTCAAGCACCACTTCTCACCCGCATGGTCAAGATACGTCTCAATGAGGAAATCTGGACATAGCGCGGGCGGTTTACTCGAGTCTGCTCGACGACGGCCAAAGCGCTGCTCCCACTCCGGTCCAGAGCGATATGTGACCGTCGCAATCTCACGCGCAAGCTTCATACCCGCATGAGGAGGAACTTTTCCATAGTAGAACCCGCGATTCCAGTTTGGATCCATCATGAGGACTTGGCGTTGCGTATGGCGCATGGCGATACTGTAAGGATGAGAGCGTGCGCAGCCGCTAATAGAGACGATGCGACCTACGCGCGAGGGGAAGAGAACACCTGCGGCGAGGGATTGCATTCCGCCCATTGATGAACCCACGGAGGCGTAGAGTTTGTCGATGCCGAGATGGTCGAGAAGACGGAATTGGGCGCGGACCATGTCGTCCATTGTCAAGATGGGGAAATGCGTTGCATAGCGCTCTCCATTTCCTGGGTCGACACTGCTCGGTCCAGTAGAACCGTTACAGCCACCGATGACATTTGTGCAGATAACGTGGTATTTATTCGTATCAAGCGGTCCTCCGGGCCCAATGAACTTCTCCCACCAGCCAGGCTTTGTGTTCGCCTCTGTAGAGTGCGCATGTGACGAAGCGGATAGACCAGTGTGAAGAAGAATAGCATTCGATTTATCGGCGTTGAGCTCACCCCACGTTTCGTATGCAATGTTAAACTCTGGAAGGACACCACCCCAGTCCAGCATGAAGGGTTCTTTGCAGAGATAATTCTGCGTGGCGCCTGAGGTATACGAGGGCTCGGTATCATCGTCGGTCAAGCGGGCAGAACGGGATTCCAAAGCGTCGAGGCAGGGGAAGGACATTGCTGGGTTAGATGCGACGCCCGACTTCCGGGGCGTAGCGGAGTGAAGCTCTCGGACCATCGGGGCGAGACATGATGGGCGGACAAGTCTTGAAGGAGTGAGGGATGATTGGAGTCGGCGCGTTGAGCGTACGAGAGATCTCGAGGACCTCATGGTGGGATGTGAGTGTGAGGAAGAAAGATTGTCGCTTGGGGAAAGTTGAGCTTCATGTTTGTAATCGAGGATTCCTGGACGGCGAAATTGATGGAGCTCCGATGCGCGGGGGGACGGGATTCGACGCCGGGCCGGGGATGATGCCATTGCACGTGCGATAAGATATGAGGATGAGATAAGATAGAAGAGGTGTAAGTAAAGAGAACTCTCCAGGAACCACCTACGACTCAAACTCAGAGTAGAAATGGGTTCTAAGCATTCTCTAATATTATTGGTATAGATCTTGAGATCGTCGTCATAAGGCTTAGCTTAAGTTTAAGCTCATTCATCATAAGTACCAGTGCTGAGAGATCACGCTTTTCTGAGACTCCCGAGCGAGGCACGTGTACATCTTCTGACGTCAATTGAACGCCGCCGCTGTAGGTGATGAGCTGTTGCCTCTCTAGAACAAGCCCCAAACGCGTCACCTTCGCCGTGTATACATAAAAAACCTGCCTTTGTCGCTTCCACCAAATACACTACAAATTCATTTCTACTCTCCTAGATTTATGCTGATCTACTTCTTTTACTTCTTCATCGCCTATTTCATCATGGCACAGAGCATTCCCCAGAACGTAATCTACGGCTTGCGGACCATGCTGTTGGGGAGCCAGAACGACAATGAGACAAGCTCTCCTTCTTCTGAGGGGTTGACGCCCGTGGATGTGATTATTACTCGTATCATGCTCACAAAGGGGAAGAAGCTTCCGCCGGGTATCGTCGATGTTATTTTCGACTTTGCCGAGTATTGGGCGCATTCGAGCAATGAGGTTGATTACATCGCTGAGCACACGAGTCCCCTTCGCGTCAACGGCCAAGGCCCCTCTGAGAACAAATTCCTTGTAAGCCAGCCCCTTTGTATACAGTACAAGACTAATTACTGTAGCTTCGATCGTTTCCTGTAGGTCTGACGGGTATTCAAGGCAAGAAAGCACTTGCTGAAGTGCTGGCGTATGATTTGAACGAGGCCAAGCCGGCGCCGTTGAAGACGGAGCATGATGCTTCATATTTTGCCAAACTGGCTGATTATCCCACCCCGAAATTACTCCATCCTGTGAGAAAGGTGGTCTTTACGATACGGAGTAAGGATCAGGGGTGGGGTGGTGAACCGGATAATCGACATACCTACAATGGAGCGTGGACGTGGTTTGAAGCTGGTCTTGAGAAATTCGATGCTGAACAAACTTGTAAGTTCCAAGACTCATTTACCACATGCAATATTGACTTTTTAGGCGATCCAAACTGCACATACGACGTCCGCTTCAAATCAGCATCCTCCGTAGCATCACCCCTCCCCGTCTGCGCCCTCCGCCCCTTGTATCCCTCCATTGTTCCCAAAAGCAGTGACAAGTACGCATACTCGCACCCTCTCGCCCACCAAGAGAAATGGACCATCGTCCGCAACAAGACGGCGCACCGCGCCTGGCAAGACCATGTGATCACGTGGGCGTGGGACGACGATGCCAAGCCTGACTCTGAAGCTGCTGTCAGGATGAAGGCTGAGGAGGGCAGGGGCGAGGAGACGGGTGATGGGTGGTTTGTGAGGGATTTGAAGATTGGGGATGTTGTTACGGTCTGGGCGAAGGCGAGGTTTGGAGGGTGGACTAATCATATTGAGAAGGTCAAGATTGATGTTTACTGGGCTGTTTGAGCGGTGGCCTGACTATTGGGGGTACCTACGGAATGAGGGATGGGGTATGAGTTATGATTAGTCGCTTCACTTACAGCACTATAAATGGGAAATGAATCAATGAGTATACCTACTACAATAACTGACCGTTGTAAAGTGACAGGCTGCCACTTCGTATGTGCATGTACTCGGTTCAGCTCCCTTTGGTGTTTCAGCCTCAAGTCAGTCATGATCGCGGGGCAGCGTTCTACGTCATTCACTCAACCCTCCCACAAACACCATCTCAACCTAAACTTCAATAGACTTCCGCCAATCCCAAGCTATCTCCAGAAGTAACACCAGGAAATGAGACTCATCGCCAACGTCCGCAGAAACCCAAGACTTTTACTCTCAGCGACCTGCCTGGCTCACCAACATCCAGCCCTTCACCACTTCACGCGCACAATGTCTACCACGCTCAAGAGCCACAACATCCCTCTCAGTCTTCCCGATGGCCTCACAGAACAGCAACTCACCTCATTCAAGCCATTCACGGTACATTTCTCGCATATCTTCACTTCAGCTTGCTAATGCTTTTAGAAATGGGTCGAGACACTCACAAACTCACTCCGTCTCCAGTCCGATGAATCTCATCCCTTTCACAAAGACCCCTACTCTCTCCGCTCAGTTAAAATCCAATCCTACGATCTTTTCGGTGCCAAACGTATCGGCTTCATAAAGCTCACAGCAACCGTCTCCAATGACTCGGGTGAAACACTCCCAGCAGCCGCACTCCTCCGCGGTCCCAGCGTAGCCATGCTCTTCATGCTCGTGCCCTCCGACGCAGCCCCCTCATCCCCAGAGCGCTACGTCGTCCTCACGGTCCAGCCCCGTGTTCCCGCAGGCAGTCTCAGCTTCACTGAACTACCAGCAGGTATGGTCGATGACGCGGGTAGCTTCGCTGGAGCAGCAGCGCAGGAGATCAAGGAAGAGCTCGGTGTCACGATAAAAGAAGAAGAGCTTACAAATCTAAGTGAATTTGCTACAGCTGAGGATAGTGAAAATATTGCGAGGGGTATGTTTCCTAGCGCGGGGGGTTGTGATGAGTATATCACGATATTTAGCTATGAGATGAAGATCGAGAGGGAGAAGATCAAGGAGTGGAGTGGGCGATTGACGGGGTTGAGGGAGCATGGGGAGAAGATCACGCTGAAGGTTGTGCCGATGAAGGATGCTTGGAGGGAGGGGGCGAGGGATGCAAAGTGTCTGGCTGCTTTGGCTCTTTGGAGGGGATTGAAGGAGGAGGGGAGGTTGTGATGATCTTACGATATCTTGGTTATTGGTGGTGGTAACTTGGGTGACCGGAGCATGCGAGATAGGATGCGTTGAGATTGTCGCCAAAGACTTCAATGGGCCCAATTATAGGCTAGATAAGTATTAATACCCAACAATCGCCTGGCAGAAGCATTGAGTTCAACTGAGACATGCATCCTTGAGAGATAACAGTGCATGAAGCTAGAAACCTAGTGGTACGGCCATGAGAGCAGCAGATTTGAGGCATCTTCAACTGATGATAAGTTCACGTAGTTCAACCGAAATTTATTTCAAAGCACTAGGATGATACTACTAAACCAATAAGAATAATTATATTTATAACTTGAAGTTCAATTACCAGTGAGACACGTAATTGTTGATTTCATCGCATGATTTGAGTAGCTTCAGGGTAGCTTGTGTGACGCTGCACATCTTCTCACCGACTTCGGCAGGGCGGTAGCCAACTCATCATGACTTCTTAAAACACAACAAACAAACAAGCAAAATATTCTCAATTCAAATAACTCACTCAAAATGTCTGTTTTCGATGCAAAAGTGACTTCAACCGAGCCCCTCGTAAGTCTCCCCTCGCCATGTATCAACAGCTGCTAACAAACTCAGACCAAGGAAGAAGCTCGCTGGATCAAACTCTCCAAGTACGCTCACTCACCATCTTTCTCACCTCTCACCTCTAACATGAACACTTAGAATCACATACTGTGACCCAACAGGAACATCCCGAACCTGGGAATCAGCCGAACGTCTCACGCGTCCCAAAACCGCCGACATCGACGGCGTAGGCATAGTAGCCATCCTCCCCCTCCCCACAGGCCCCGAACTCATCCTCCAAAAACAATACCGCCCTCCCATCAACGCCGTGACGATCGAGGTGCCAGCCGGCTTGATCGACGAGGGCGAGACAACCGAAGAGTGTGCCATCCGCGAGCTCCGCGAGGAAACAGGCTACGTCGGCGTCGCCACCGAGACGTCGCCCATGATGTTCAACGACCCGGGGTTCTGCAACACGAACTTGAAGATGGTGCATGTCAGTGTTGATATGGAGCTACCCGAGAACAAGAACCCGAAGCCGGAGTTGGAGGAGGGGGAGTTTATTGAAGTTTTTACGGTGAAGTTGACGGATCTGTGGGCGATGTGTGAGACTTGGGAGAAAGAGGGATGTGCGGTTGATGCGAGGGTTGGGACTTTGGCGGAGGGAATCTTGTTGGCACAGAGATTCAAGTTGTAGATGATCAACGAGCGATAGACTCTAGAACGAAAAGTTATGATTATAATCAGTCGGTCACATAGAGATGTCCTTTCTCAGAGAGATATCAGACTCAAGACATAAGTACGTTCTCTGTTATACTCAGCTATGTACAGTAAAGGTTGATATGGGATCACCAGAAAGCATGCTGTCTTCTAAACAGGCACAGCCTTCCCAGCCTCACCCTCATCAACACTACAGACCCTGTTGCAAGCCCCCTCCTCCGTGCGTCCATGCAAGACCTCAATCCACTGGATCTGCTGATACGCCGCACCACCCTCTGGGATAGTACCCGTCCACGTATCTCCATTACTCCACGCATTGAAGCTCAGCTGCGCCGGATCTCTGGGAACCTGGAACGCATTGCGCCAGGTCTCTTTATCGTTGACCTTCCAGATCGTAGCATCGGGCGTCCAGTCGATAGTGTGCTTTGCCCAGTCGGTCCACTTGAGGCCGTCGGGGAGCGTGGCTGCTAGATGAGCGCCTTCGACTTCGCCGCCTTCGTCGGTATACGAGGGCTGGTTTGTGTAGTGGATTATTGTGGGATCGTCCTTTGTGAGGACTTCTATGTCTGCTTCTTGGACGAGGGCGAGGGAGCCGCCGTTGAGGTAGGTGAACATGGCTGTGCAGGCACCGGGAGAACCCTTAGTACGGGCATACATTCTCAACGAGACAAACTGATGCTTCTCAAGTGACTCAAACTCGGAGGCGGTTTGGAAGCCATTGTGACGAGCAGCTCTCATAGTCAACCACGTGTCACTCGCAGGAGAGACATCGTTATTCTCCTCAATGTACAGGTTGTTATAAGTATTCTGCATAGGAAAATCTTTGTTTCCGTTGTTCCATTTCTGAGGACCCCAGGTTTGAGTAAACTCAGACTCCCAGTTGAAGAAATCCGAAGAAAAGCCAGCGTCGGCGTTGCCTTGAATTGTGTCGATGAGAGGAGGAACACGGGCGTACTGTGAGAGGGAGCGGAAGTCAAAGAAGGAGTGGCTTGTGTAGTATTGGGGATTATCAGCCTTGGTAACGTAGCAATCGCATGATGGATCTTGAGCCAGAGCCAAGGGAGCGATGGCGAGGATGGATGCGAGGAGGGACTTGGTAGAAGACATGATGAATGATGCTGTCTGATTGTCTGGATGAAGATACTATTCCAAGCTGATCTATCGACCTTATATATCCTCCTTTACAAGTGTTTTTGCATTTCCAATTCCCCTGCAGGATCATAGGATCAAACACGACATCTCCCAATATGTGATTGAACCATATACGTCGTCCCATAAAGGGCTAAGATGAGAATGACCGCACGAGCTGCTTGTGATAGGCTCGATGGACTCGAGGATCAGATACCTTGTCGACGAAATTAAGCTCAGGAGCGGGAAGACCCACGAGCTTACATTCTGACAGGGGTAGTAGGGCGAAAATGCTTCTTGAGCCAAGACCGAGTCTCCATAGAAGATTGGGGATGTAACGGTGACGATGAGCTTACTCGCTGTGAGGTTTGTGTGATTGGTAGATCGTGATGGCGATCATGGATGGAATGAAAGTGGGTTTGGGGGCTGGGCTGAGCAGTCCGTTCAAGCTTGGTGTCGCCATTTGCAAGAGACGAAGAATCCATCGTTGACAACTCTAGGGACTGAAACAGAAGCTTCGTAGATAAAGATAGCACTAATGTTTCAACAGCAGTGATCCAGAAATCAGCCCTGTGAGGCGTTCTGACTTGAAGTCAAATGTTGAAATGCCGTGGCTTGGTCCAACCAAGATCAAGCTCAAGAAACTCTTAGAGAGATCGAGATTCTTCAATCGACCAAAACGGCTGCTCCGGAGGATTCGCATAAGCCGATCGCAGCTGTTCCATGAGAAAATGAACCATGAAAAGGCAGTGCATCTCACTCCTTCGAGGCTGTGTTGGCGTTATGAAACAAGGATGGAGGAAAATATTTCCCAGAAAGACCTCGGGTATCGGAAATACCTAGTCTAAAGTTTACTAAATTGACCCAAGTCTTAGGATAGAGGTCCTAAGGTTTCTTGCCTCACCACGAACTTGGAGTTGCCCACGGCTCGCTTCCCACCGCTGGACTCTGCTTAGCAGGACTTGCTTCTCTCTCCGACGAACTGAACAAATTCCTCACCTTCCGTCTCTGCTTCTTCATCCATGAAGCCAATTGGCTGAACATGGAGTATATGAAGAAATACAAGATATACCACTCCGACGGTTCAACCGCCATCCGCTCCGGTCTATAGCTCTCAAACGCCGTCGCTCTCTTGACCCATTTCTCGTCCTCACTCCCACGCATCCGCCTCACAATTCGCTTTTTAACACCACGATATGCGGCAGCACATACGGAAGCCATGTTTCTCATGTTAGCTACGACGATGAACGTCACAGCTGCGACAAGAACTGATGTTAATGCTAGAATTGGTCGAGAGTAGCCTTCGTTTATACTCCAGAGAGCAACGCAGAAACTTAGCGGTAGGTAGAAGATGCTGACATATGTGAGCAGTTTGACGTTTTCGCCTAGACGAGTAGAGACGCGGCTTTCGATTACTCCGCTGGCGCTGAAGAGCTGTGCGAGATACTTTAGTATGTAGAGCATGGTGGTTGAGGGATACATACACCTTCTCTGAGGGCCTTAGTCTTGTCGCGACTTGCCTCAAAACGAGCAGATATGATCCTCAATCGATCGACCTGCGCTTCAATCTCGCCCAAAACTCTTCGTGTCAACGCCTCCGGTGTTTCTTCCGTTCGTGACTCTTCCGCCGGATCAATCTCCATAACCATATGAGGCCAATCTGCACGAAACCTCCTCCACTCCTCTATAGCATCATCGATAAGAATCAGAAACGACTCAAGACAGCTGACGATCCAAAAATACTGCCTTGATCTTGAGAACGTGTCGTCGTCGAATAGAAGATTGTCATGCTGAACGGGGTCGAGAAACAGAGGATCGTGATCGACGATGGCGTCAAGGGCTACTTGCATTCGACTCCATGCATTTGCTGCTTTTTGTAGACTCGTCCTAATAGCATCGAGGATGATGTCTTCTGAGCGATATTGGAGCCCATCGCTCTGAGGCGGGTATGTTCGACGTGGGACTTTGTGAACATCGTATGGATCAAAATCAGCTGCAGACGGCTTCATGACCAATACTGTCCAGTAAGAGTCACGTTTAACGCCAGACCCGTGAAGCTCTTGATAAGCGCACCCCAAAGTAAAAGCCTGCTGCTTGATGTACGGCCCCTTTTCTCCGTAGAGACGTCCATAATTCCACGTAGATTGCTCGACAGCCGCATCGGTGGGCTTTGTGCAGAGCTGATACCAAGAAATGTGAAATGACCTCCACGGGACGTTTTCGGAGCCATGCAAGTCCTTTGCAGACGGTCTGCAGAGTAGATGCTGGTTAATCGTGGCACGAAAAGCACGGCCCTTGCTTGAATTCAGCTGGTTATCTTGGAAGAGAAGCTTCCAGACGGTCATCGAGTTATAGCGGGTGCATTTCTCCTCCATAAGACCAGCGGTGATATTTGCGAGGCCGTCAAGCTGAATAACGCGACACCATCGCCCTTCACGATGTATTGGCTGAGTTGGGTGATCTTGCATGACTGATGGGTATGATACAAACCCATCACCTTCTCTCTGTAGCGCCGGTAGGATCATCTCCCAGCAAGGCGGCCCCTCAACACGCGACGGCGGAGAGTCATGTTGGAAGGGGGTTGATTTGGCACGCAGACTATATACCGCATTTTGAGAGCCTCCAGGAGCTGTGAGGTCGATGATAGTGAACCAATGGAGTTTGCCAAGTAGCTCTCGCGCAGGCTCGAGATATTTATTCAGACTGCGATCGATATCATTACGAGTCCGTCGATGGCGAACTTGCATGCGAAGTTCGCTCGTGTGAAACGATAGAGGAAGTCGGCCATCCTGAGGCACAGCGTAAAAGTCCCCAAGCGACTGACGAATCTTGTATCGATGTGCTTCGGTAAGTGCAGTCTCGATCAAGTAGTCGCCTGAGCCACCGTACGTGATTCCCTGACGCCGCGTGTATGCCATGTTCAGATTACGGAGTCCAGGGAAGAAAGAGTACGGGACTTCGAAGTATGTTCCGACCACTGGTGATAGTGTATCTGGTACGGTCAAGGGAAACTCCAAGTCTATGTCGTCGATGTGATACCACTTTTCATTTTCTCCGCGTGTAAGTTGCCATGGTGGCATAAAGTCTGGCACTGGGCTGATGGGTTTATTTCTGGAGGTATGTGTCTCCCAATCGCGTGGATACCCTGTTTAGACGAATTGTCAATTAGGGCGTGGCAATGAACGAGGCCACCTACAGTAGTTCCAAGATTGAGTGGCATTGACAACGACGTCCCCATCTTCTGGGGGTCGCGGGATGTACTCTAGCTGTTGAGGTAGCGTGTACGAAGATTGCGAGGGAGGTAGTTGAGAGCTGAGCATGAACGGCTGCGAACCAATTTGGCCATTCTCCAAGAGCTGGAGCCTCTTCTTGTAAGAAAGTGATGCATAGCGAAGGATGTTGCCCAAGTTGATATCTTGTTGCGCTGCAACGGTGAGATCAGCCGATGACTCTCTCTCACCAGGCTTGACACTATCGCCCCTCGCAAGAGTTTCATCAGCCGCTTCATTGTTATACTCTTCGTATTGATGTGCTGGCTTCAGTTCAACTGTAGGAGCAGCCATGAGCGCCACCAACTTCTCAAGAAGACCATTCTGCTTCTCGTGCGCGTCTTTGATCCCACGAATGAGATCGAGGCATTGAGCCTGAAACTCTGGGTCTCTGGTAGCCATTGGATCAAGCGAGGTGGCCAAGGAGCCTGCTGAAGTTTGGTGAAGTCGAGGAAGCATCAGTTTCATCCAATGCCTGGCGGTGGATATTGGAGGTGGTTAGCGCCCTGACCAGGGTCATTTTCTGCGACGCAAGACTACAATGCGACCTCCTGCTTCAGCACGATGCAAGACACAGTACAAAGTAGAGTCATTGTGAAGGCTGACATTCTCGCCATCACTGTCTCGTCGAGAACGCGATAACCGTGGAGTTCTGCGGTTTTCAGCCACTATGTCAATATGCAGTTGCTAGACCAGCTGCTGATCAAGATCCACGCATGTATTGGCAGTCCGAATATGGAATATCCGAAGCGTCACAGTCACTGAACTGCCCTATGGACCTCGACGTCGCCTTATCAGGCTGGACCAAGTGGGCTACCGGCGGCGTCGGGCCCGTCAACGGTATCCACGGGATCCGCTCCGGACCAAGACCCAGTAATGCCATTAGATCGCCGATCCAAGCCACCCGGACACCCTCGGCCGAGTCTCCCCGCATTAGTTTAGTTGTCAACTTGACAGTCTTACCAAGTCCGGGGACGCAGAGTAAGCAATCGTAGAGCATACGTTGGCACTCAACAAGACGTGGCCATAACCACAACGAAAGGAGATTAGACCTTCGTATCAAAGAAGCTTAAACCCAATCTAATCTCTGCTTGCAAAGGTACTGTCGTAAGCACCTCGTGGTATTGCTTGCGTGTCCGCCTCAATTAAGTCAAGACATGGATGAGCTGTTTCAGGGCCAGCATCTCATTGGCCAACGCCACGATAAGGCGGAGTAAGCTCTCCAGGTCAGCAAAGACGTCACCGTGTTCTGGACCAATGAGCTTGCAACGCTTTGTCGCAAAAGTTCCAGGGACAACCGAAACTTGAATCATGCGATGGCGCGTTTCCCTTTCCCATTTCTCTTATCATCGTCATTCTTTTTAATATGTTATAATACTCTGGTCTGACCTGCGATCTGAGTATCGCGATATACACTCTTTGAAGTATACTTAGCGCGTCTTGAAACATGGCGGCGCAAACGAAACTTGCGGACGATACCGTCTATGATACGGATGTTGAGAGCAATCATGGGATTGAGAGTGATGAGGGACCGACGGAGCAGTCGCCTTTGCTGCAAAGTGGCAGAGAGGAAGATGATGAGCCGTCCAAGTCGCTGAGACGACGCGCTTTGGCTATGGGCATGCTGGCTCTTCTCATGGTCGAAGTGAGCCAGTTCATCATGAATCCCCCGACCAAAAAGATCGCTGAGGATATCATCTGTCGACAGCACTATCCCGATCATCTAATCGGCGCATTCGATACAGATGACTATCGCTGCAAGGATAGTCCTGTCCAGAAGACGTTGGCTATGGTCCAAGGATGGGCGCAGGCCTTCGAGATGGGAGTCCGTAAGTGAACGAAGTAATATTGAAGGATATTCACTTACATGTGCTAGCAATATTGACGCAGTTTCCATATGGTATCGTTGCTGATAAATACGGAAGACGGGTTGTTTTGTTTCTGTCAATGCTTGGATGCTGTCTTTCCACAGCTTGGCTCTTATTGGTTTGTAAGTGCTCGTTTGTCCCCCCTCACAACACACGCTCACCATTTCAGTGTCGTTCCCAAACATCTTTTCAATCTGGGCCCTCCTCGTTGGGAGTGTCTTTTTCCTTATCGGGGGCGGAGGTCAAATGGCCGCTGCAATGGTCTACACCATCGTAGCAGACGTCGTCCCTGTCTCCAAACGAACAGACATGTTCTTCCGCCTCGTCGCCCTAGTCCTGATATTCAACGTCATCTTCAACCCCATATCTGCATGGCTACTCCAATTTGATCCCTGGTTGTCCATGTGGATTGGCTTTGGCTTCATGGTCTTCGGAACGATGCTCATTCTCCTTATTCCCGAGACAATGCATCTTCAACGCAAGGATGATAAGAGACACAATGAAGAGCATGAAAATGAACAGCTTCATGGTGTTTCTTTGAGCAAGCATGATGTATTGAAACAGGCTTGGTTCAGCATCCAGAATGACATGCAACATGTTTGGCGGTTTATCTTTGCGTCCAAGAGCATTATGATACTCATGCTCGCCATTGCGTTCTTCTTTCCCGTCAGAATTGTACTTACCGGGGTTTTGTTACAGTACATGAGCAAACGCTTCGATTGGTCATGGTCAAAGGTCAGCCTCTTCACCAACACCACGTTTCACACTAACATTTTGGCAGGCAACATATATCACAACAATTGGTATCGCTGCAACAGTCGTGTGCTACCTCATAATCCTCCCCGTGACATCCAACTTCCTCAACAAGAGTCATCGTTACAAATCTCGCCCCTTGGCAAGAGATTTGTTGCTCGCACGCATTGCCATCACAATCATGGCAGCTGGATGTTTGCTGATGGGCCTTGCTTCGGTACCATGGCTGTTTGTAATCTCTCTCATTACCGTCAGTATCGGCAACTCTTTCGTGGCCCTCAGCAGAGCCTTGATCAATGCTCTGGTTGAACCGCATACTATCGCCACCTTGAACACTACCATTTCTCTTATTGAAGTCGTCATGGGGTTGACTGCGCCCGCAATGAGCTGGCTCTTGAGTCGCGGTTTTGAGCTGGGAGGTCAGTGGATGGGGTTGCCCTTCTTGGTGACCAGTATCATGGCCATGGCCACAGCTGTAATGTTGTTTATAGTAAAGCTTCCTGCTTCTGGTGTTGCGCAAGCTCACGAGGGTTGAGCTCAGCGCTTGGTGGGATACAGAAGAAAACAACGGAGTATGGATTTATGTGATCTTGTGATGTTTCCTTTGTCATCTAGAATAATTTAGACATTTATTGCAATATATGAGCAAGTAATTGTTAAGTACCTTATCTAGTAATTGCACATGCATCACTGAGAGACAAGCCTTGGTGTTGCACTAGAGCTCCGCCTTATCGATAAGCGGCCCCGCGGTTGCCTGCTCCACCCCAGCTTCTGGAAGTCAACCTTCAATCAACGTTCATCATTCATCTACCTCAACAATTCCTCTGTTTGATATCTCTCGAGCTCCCGACACGACTATAACTTTCTGTAGCACGATTAACAGCGATAATATTGTTTGACCGGTTGACCACACCCACTTCACCATGTCGGACGACGAGGATTTCATGCAGGAGTCAGATGAGGAGCAGTACGCAAGATCAGCCGCGCATACGCAGTGCATCACTAATTACGCCCAGGTACGACTTCGAGTACGAAGAAGATGATGACGAGGAGACCGCCGACGTCGATATCGAAAACAAATACTACAACGCCAAGCAGCTCAAGCTGTCAGACCCCGAAGATGCTATCGCGGAATTCCTGGGCATTCCGCCACTCGAAGAAGAGAAAGGAGAATGGGGCTTCAAAGGTGTGAAGCAGGCCATAAAGCTTGAGTTTAAGCTGGCTCAATATGACAAGGTACGGCTTTCGCTGGCCAAGATACGAAAATCGCTGACAATGATAGGCCGCTGAACATTATGCCGAACTCCTCACCTACGTCAAGTCGGCCGTCACGCGCAACTACTCCGAGAAGTCCATCAACAACATGCTCGACTACATCGAAAAGGGAGCGGATGGCCCAGAGGCAGTGAAGTGTATGGAGCAATTCTACTCCCTCACGCTGCAGAGCTTCCAGAGCACCAACAACGAGCGCCTATGGCTCAAGACCAACATCAAGCTGGCAAAGCTACTTCTCGACCGAAAGGAGTACGGCGCTGTGTCAAAGAAGCTCCGAGAGCTCCACAAGACCTGTCAGCAAGAAGATGGAACCGATGACCCTAGCAAGGGAACATATTCACTCGAGATTTACGCACTAGAGATCCAGATGTTTGCAGAGACCAAGAACAATAAGCAGCTCAAGGCCCTGTATCAAAGAGCTCTCAAAGTCAAATCCGCGGTACCACATCCCAGAATCATGGGAATTATCAGGGAGTGTGGTGGAAAGATGCACATGAGCGAAGAGAACTGGAAGGAAGCTCAGAGCGACTTTTTTGAATCGTTCCGTAACTACGACGAAGCAGGTTCTCTCCAGCGAATCCAGGTTCTCAAGTATCTACTTTTGACGACGATGCTGATGAAGTCGGACATCAACCCCTTCGACTCACAAGAGACCAAGCCCTACAAGACAGATCCGCGAATCTCCGCCATGACAGATCTGGTCGACGCTTACCAACGTGATGACGTACACGCGTACGAGAAGGTCCTGCAGCGTAACCAGGACGTTCTAGATGATCCATTCATTGCCGAGAACATAGATGAGGTCACGCGAAACATGCGAACCAAGGGCGTTGTCAAGCTCATCGCGCCGTACACACGCATGAAGCTATCTTGGATCGCAAAGCAGCTCAAGATCTCCGAGCCCGAAGTACAAGATATTCTGGGCTTTTTGATCATTGACGGCAAGATCAACGGTCGAGTCAACCAACAAGAGGGTCTCCTGCAGATCACCTCTGACGCAGACACCGAGCGCATTGCAGCTCTCCAGGGACTCACGTCATCTATTTCGGAGCTGTTCGGTGCTATTTTCAGAGACGGAGATGGATTCCGTAGCAGCGAGCACTCCGCAGCGGATGAGCCTGCAATGGACGTGGCAGGCATTCCATTGGGGAAGGGAAGCCATAGGGCGGCTGGCCAACATCGCGGGAAGAAGGGGAAGTTGGCTGCGGCGCCATGGCCCTAAGAGAATGGCCAGGGAATGAAACCACTGTATTGTCATCAACATAGCACCGGGGATATCCGCAGACCAGGAGACCCTCTCTGTTATTGTTTCCTGCTTCAACCCCCAGGTCTTTTTTGCTGGATCGAGAAAGTAAGATGCTGTTGCAGTTTTCCTGCGGGTGCATCCGCGTTTGGAGATGCTTCGACGGGATCTCGCATAGTACGAGGCCACTGGCAACGGTGATTCCTCGTCGCACCAGACGGGTAGCAGCATCGACTACGGACCAGTTGTTTCAGAGAGAGATGACGAGAAAGATGTGCAAAAGGGACGAGGGCCGAAGTGACGCCGTATTCGGACTTGATCTCCCATGTCTCGTGTAGCAAAAGCGAGTGACGAGTAATGTTATTCAATATAAACAATGACCACATAGTCAGACGTCTAACAATGGCCTGATGTCTCAGTAATAGTCGGCAGCCTGATGTTCGGCAGTTGTGTGGGCATCCATCGCCTCACCTGATTTTGTGTCTTGACATATGTAAGCCTGCCGCGGTGATCTAATTCCAAGGCTACCTAGTCTGTGATGCAGCAGAGACAAAATAATAAAAAACAAGACCAAGCTTAGATCGCTGACCATGATCAGCCAAGCGATGCAACGTCGAGTGGTTACACAGGACGGGACTTGGGAGCTGCGAGGGGTAAAGCGGCGTATCATTTCACAGATTGCGGCTGATCCTGTCTTGGCCCACAGAGATTTCACTGTTTGCTTGCCACGAGAAGATTTCCAACAAGAGACCTCCCGTTAGATGCCGTTGGGGGGGAGTGTAACACACATGGAAGCCAAGTTACACGCACGGCAGTAGAGGTATGGTCATGATGCTGAATCGTCGCGGATGGCTGCATGACGGAACGTGTCCAACCTTCCGAATTCAACGGCAGGCACGTCTAGATTGGGGAGATACAATACGAGATATTTTTTCTTTTCTGATCAAAAACAAGACCCGTACAGCAAGATATGGGAAGCACAGGGCAGCCGGAGAGGCGCCGTGGGTACATCGGGCCGTTGGTGGTCGACCTTGCGAGGTGTGCAGAGAGGTATTTACAAGTCGAGAGTGTCTGGATGGTGGAAGTGTTTCTGCTTGCTTGGTTAACTTAGTTGTTTGCCGCTGGGTCACAGGCGAATAGCTGGTGTTTGAGGCGGGAGGGAGGCGCGGATACTGGGTGAGGACCGTAAACCCGGTGTTGTGTAGAAAAACACGGGAAGGATTTAGATAATTGCTTTTTATTCTGTGTCTTGATTTGACAGTGTGATATGTGACTCGATACGTGATGTGGATTTAGAGTACGGTACGGGTTGAGTCCAGTCTGTCAGATGGAAGATCGTGGCTTATTTGGATCGCTCTGAGCTAGCGTCACGACACTTTTGTTAGCACGTACGCACGCATGCATCGGAAGCGACACCCGATATTTAGTTTTCATATGATACCGAGATAGATATACAACATGTAAATCACCCATCTACCTCTGTCAGCGTCTTCAGCTCAATTGCCGTGTTCACATCGAGAAGGTCAAGCAAAGACCCCAGCACAAGCTGCATACTAATCATCGTCCATTGTTTGGCCCGACCCATGAGCTCTGGGGGTTGGTTACACGAACCAATCGATAGCTTCGATTCCGCCAGGCCCGTGCGCACCACCATCACCGCTAGACCTTTGAGATTTGGGGATTTTGATTGCAGAACTCGGTTTGACTTTCCTTTGCTTGACTAGAGCACACTGTATCTGCTGTATGTACTAGACAAAGGGACCTGGCAGTAGTTCGCCATCGGGTTCATATCACAAGCACATCACTCACCCACTCGCTCGCTGTAGTGGTAATTGATATTGGGGGCCTGCTCTGGCTTAGTCGACAGTCACCCCAAGCCACCCTCGTCAAATAAGAACAGGGGTCCAGACAGGCACCACACGCACGCTCTCGCAGCTCTCTCATCGCCACCTTGACAAAGACAATGACATTCTCCAACCCCAAGAAAAACTCGTAGCAAGTTCCATGCATAAGATATTCCTTCGCTCATTCGACAAAACAACTCAAAATTGACTTTTGCTGTCTTCTGCGGAGAGTTTGTCGTCCATACGTTAAGCTTCCCGTTCCCGTCCGCGTACGGCCCGTCTTCCGCGACCAATCTACCTACGGACGCGATGTGTGCTGTTCTATCCGCTGGCGTTTGAGATATACAGCAATAATAAATACTACAGTAAATTCCATAACACATGCTTGTTTGACAGCTCGAGACAAAGCATCGCATCGTATCATATTTTTCTTTTTTACCCCGTCCGGGGAGAGGCGGGATCGTGTTCCAGGGCTTGGCTTTTCCTTAGCTGGCTTTCATGAGTTGGGTCTCCTTGGTTTGTATTGGCCTGCGCGCTTGCTCCCCACACGAATGGATCGAGGCTGTGTGTGCGTGCAAGAAAAAAAAAACGGTCCTTACCATGAAGATCGTAAAAGTTAAAATATCACAGAAGCAAATGTGATTAGATGCCGGCTGAGAGAGTTCCCATAAATGAAGGTTCCATGTAATGGGGCACAGACAGGCACGCCAAGTGATGAGGCACATTTTCATCGTCTGGGCATTGTCTTTGTACCTGGCCGTATGTATGATAGATGATACACGTACGTCTCTTATAATGGCAGACATAATTCACAACGCCCTTTCATAAGACGTCTTGCAACATCTCATCTCCATCTGGCATTGGCTGCTCTACGATCACTCTCGCTCGCAACACGCCCGGTTGAAACTGATCAAATCACCCGACCGCGAATCGATCTTGATTCTCTACCTCCACTACGCTTCCCAAGCTATCTCACCCGTACCCGTCGTTTTTTTACACCGCAAGCGCTCTAGCCGTCATGGTAAGGTAGCAGACCAGTGGGAAATTTCACTCGCATGCCCCGTGCCGCACGACGGCGCATCGTTCTCCTTCATTTGCATCTTTTTTCAGCTTTCCGTCATGAACAAAACTTGCTTGTGAAGAGTTGACACAGACAGGGCAGTCGTCAGCGGGAGATCGTCATGGAGTTTGCTGAAGAGCACCAATCCCTGCCGCCAGTGGAGTCCTTGCAGTTACTGTAACCTACTAATCTTGTACCGAGTATAACACCCAGGGCCAGGTTCAGGCGCGCGGCGTGTTGTTGTATCGTGCTGCCACGAGGGTCTCTCGTCTAGCAAGTAGCAAGTAGTTAATCGAGAACTTTTGATACCGCTTGTTCTGGATAATAAGGAAGCTGACGTGCCATGGATGGATGGATGGATTGATTAGCCTTTTTTCAGGTGAAAGGATCATACATACCATACACTCACAAGCTTGAGCTTACCTACTCCGTACCTAGGTTGACACTCAGCATTCTACCCCCCTCTTGTATCACATTGATCGTGCTTACAACAAGAGTCTTGGCTCACTGATCATCAAGTCAGGTATTAGCTTATTTAGCTTTTGTTGTCCAACCCGCCCCCAAGAGCACAAGAAACTACCTTACCTTACCTAGCCTCGCCTCTGTATCACCCCACCCGCTGCACTCCATTCCCGTCACTACACTCTGCTAGCCGCCCTCACTTGTCAACGACCTCTGATAGCTCGATTGCTACTTTTCTACGTCGTGCATTATCCAGGTTCAGGTTGCATCGAAGCCAAATAGACTCCCGGGGATTTAATTCTTAGCGCTCTTCTTTTCTTTTTTCTCCTGCCCCCCAATCAAACGATTTCAATCTCCCTGTCAATTATCAAACCGTTTTGCCTTTCCTCATCTCAACCGTGCCGCAAAAAACCTAGAACCCCGCCGTGCATAATATTAAGAAAGAAAAAAACAGCCCCTCTCGTCAGAAAAGACTCAAACTTGGCTCCCCTCCCCCGAAAGGTCCAAGTGTTGAGCTAGGGGTACAGTTCCCGTTAGAACGTGCACCCGTCGCTCTCATGCTCACGCTAGGCTAATCGAACCCGCCCGCGTGTGGATTGTCCCTAAATCCCTAGCCCTGGCTTGGCCTGGCCCTGAACCCCTGTCTCAATCCCTGTAGTGACCCCCCAGGCTCCTTTTTTGCTCTCGAACTGTGCTGTAACCTACGGCTACCGAGGAAGGGCAGGGGAATAACGTACGCCCGCCGGTGTCCGTCTTCTGATCCACAGGGCGTTTGACAGCGCGAGATGGTAGTTACCCGGGGCGCTCTGGATGGAACAGACCACTTCGCATCCAAGTTCATTTTTATGTATCAGTAGACTGACTATCCGACGGGTGGCTTGTCCGCCTGCTAATGCTAAGGTACGGATACTGTACTGTACCTTGCTCAAGGTATTCCCTGTCCTGGTCCTGGCCTGTCCTGTCCTGGCATGGTAGACGCTCTCTCTCTCTTTCTCTCTCTCTCTCTCTCTCCATTAGCTTTTAGCACTACCTAAAAACGCCATCCTTCTCCTCCCGTTCCCATCCCCGTCCTGTTCCTCTCTTTTGATTGAGTGTGATGAGTTGAGCTGATCATCTGTCTATCTGTCTGTCTGTCTGTCTGTCTTTCATATATGTGAGAGAGTCTGTGAGTGTGACTTTGAATGACAACCAAGTCCAGTGAGAGAGGGTCAATTTTCTAGCTGAGAGTGCACCTCTTTTCTCTCGTTCGTTCATCCACCAACAACCGCCGTCTATCACGTCGCATTGATTGAATTGAATCACTCTCTGCCTTGATTTTAGTTGCTCACTCACCCTCTATTTTGTTTCCATCTCTTCTCCCCTCTCTCTCTTTCTTTCTCCCTCCCTCCCTCTCTCCCTCAGAGGCATGTTCCAGCCTCAACCCACACCTTTCGCCTCCTCCAGCTTCGCGTCCTATGGCCTAGCTTCAGACCTGGACTTTGGCTTCCCCTTGTCTGCTGGAGGTGGAGGTGCTGGCTTCTACAACAACCCGCCTGCACCATCATCACAACTTGCCCAGTCGCATGCGCTTCAATCGCAAACGCAGCTACAGCAGCAGCAACATCAAATTCCTCGTCAGCAGCAACTTTCTTCTTCCCCCATTGCAGCCGCGCCATCCGTATCCTCGCCCTATTCCTCCTCGCAAAACTCCACCTCCAAAGCTTCTTCCTCGCCAACTCTAGCGCAACCACCGCAAATCCACCGTCATCAACAGCAGCACCACCAGCAGCTTGACATTCTACAGCAGACGCAGTACGCAACACAAGCTCCTGCTGTGCTCAAGATGGAGGATCAAGGCCAACACGATATGGCCGCTCAGCAGGCTGCTGCAGAGGATTATCAGCCTGTACTTGAGGTATATCGCACCCATTTCACTCGGCGCTTCTAGCTCGCGCGTCATTTGCTTGCTTCACGTCGTCCGTCGCTAACCTCTGGTCTCGCAGGGTCTCGCAGTAGGGAACAAAGTCTCGAGCGATGTCATCACCCACGAGTATGCCAAAGCCGATCCCGTCTATGTCGAAAAGACAATCGTACGTTTTATTCTTGTTGATGTCGCTTGTTGCTAACATGGCATGATTCAGTCTCTCCCCCAAACCTACTCACATTTTCGCCCCATTCAAGGCGATGGTAACTGTGGATGGCGAGGTATGTCTACAACTCCCCGCTTCTTATCTCGCGACTCTCTCCGCCTATTATGAAACATGTTTGGCATCCTTGACGTTACCTTGCCTGCTTACTGCCTATGTCTCGGCAGCTCTTGTGACATGTCGAACTTGCGCTAACGTTCTCACCAATAGCAATTGGCTTCAGCTACTTCGAGAAACTCGTTGAGTCTGGGGACCAGGCCAAGGTCGAGGGCGAGGTGGCACGTCTTATGAGTATGAACCATTTGCTGGGCTCTGTTGGTGGCTATCCATTCTACGACGACTGGTCAGATGAGATGTTTGACTTTTTGCGCGAAGTCGCTCAGAACGTCGCCAACCCTCAGTACGCGCACTCATTGATCCAAGCCAAGTGGAATGACCCTGTCGTGTCAAGTAACATCATTTACTACCTTCGCCTGCTTACAGGGACATTCCTCAAGCTCAACGCTGCCAAGTACGATCCTTTCGTGACGGATGGAGGTGGTGTTGAAGCTCACTGCCGGCAATGCGTCGAGATCCCCAACCGCGAGATCGAGCACCTTGGCATGTCCGCCTTGGCCGAAGTCCTCCTCAGACCTGCCAACTTTGTACTTGAGATTGCCTACCTCGACCGCAGTGCAGGTACTCAGGTCAACCAGTACCGTGTCCCCGATGAGCTCAACGCCCAAGACGCCAGCGCACTTGGCCCCATCATCTATCTGCTCTACCGACCCGACCACTACGACATCCTGTACAAGGCACCTACCATGCAGGTGCTTCGTGTCAGCGGCTTCACCCACAACACCAACATCACGAGCGACCAAGCGGATCTCGGACAGTATTCGACCATGAACTTTGATGCGTTGTCTATCATCCCGGGCTTCAGTAACACAATGGGAGGGCTTGCGCAGCTCGCACCACCTCCAGCCAGTTCGGCGCCAGAACAATTCTCGCCTGTGCAACAGAGCCCGTGGATGTCATCTTTCCCCGAACCTTTGCCTGTTACGACACCGAGAGTAGCGCCACCGCAGCCACCACCCATCATGGCATCTCCTCAACCCCCAACCCCACCGGCCTCGATATCGGGAAGTTCTGCGATTGCGCCAAGTCCAGCGATGCTACCTGCGCCTGGCCCAAGACCTCAGAATGCGCTCCCCATGCGAGGCGCTTCAAGCTATCACATCCGATTCAGCCCTGTCCAGCTCGACTACGACGAGGGCAAGAACAATTTTCCGGAATCGACGTATCAGGTGACGACCAACACGTTTAAGAACAGCATTTGGAACCGAGCTCACTACTGCAACCCCAACTTCCACCCCGAAGAGTGGAATCCCGACGACGAGCACACGGATGGGAGAGTCGGGAGTAAACGCAAGCCGAAGAAGGAATCTACCTAGTGCGACGACCCTCACACACAAACACGGCTGAGGCAATGTTGGCTTTACTAGAAACCAGCGGCCATGACATTACATGACGGCATTTGGGAACGACTACCAGTCTGGTTCGCAATCAGAACTTGACGAGGAAAGACGGCAATCAGCATTTGGCAGGGAAAGACAACAATCAGAATTGAGCAAAGGATATAGGGATGTACACGACGCTGAGCCCGGAGTGAAGGGGATTATTCATAAGAATGGTTGGGAGGCTAGCGATGCTTAGTGAAAATCCTTTTTTTATTTCTGCATTGTTTAATGGACGAGGACAAGAAGGCGGCGAGTCTGTTTGGTGTACATGATTATGCTGGCGCAGAGTGAGCACGAGACGATTACCTGTATCACCAACGATGGTGTCCAGGTCCGAATATGGATTATCACGAAGCGACATGAGAGAAGCCCCTGTTTCTGACGATGGGTATAACGAGAGAGCCTACGTTGTGCATGGATACTATGAGGTTTACGCAAGAGAAGGAATCCCTGAGAGTAATGGGAACCACCGGACCAAGCATTTAGGATACTGGGCAGTGGGAATGGGCGGCAATTTGTGGGCTCTTTTCGAGCCAGTTTCAAGACAAACAGCAAAGGGAAAAACGGCATATACATCCGAAGGAACTGGGTCTCGGACGACGATGGTCTTGGCTGTCAGGTCAATTGGCGTGTCTCGCAGGGCGCGCTGTTACAGCGTACCTCTGCAGCATACTTTGTTCATTGCAGGCATGCTTCGTTACAGTGTGTCTCATGGCATGTCTTGTTTACACGTCTACTATCGTGGATGTCTGGTTGAGTCCTCATCTGTTGCGCCTTGTCAGTTGCGTCATAGCATCGGCGTTCTTCTCCATCAGGCCACACTTCAACTTTCTACTTCTGGTTCATCTGGGAGACCTTTTTATTTTATTTTATTTTATTTGGGACATGTTTTAAGGGTGGAACATCATCAGTACTTGGGACTTTATTGAGTGGGTTGGGATCGAGTTTATTGTGGCGGGATGAGTTCTGGGAGCGAGTAATTACTTGCTGCCCAGTACTTCCGGGTTGTATTGAATAGCAGATATCTCCATCCTGGCGAGATAGAATAGCTTAATGCAAGGGATAGTCTCGTCATTGACTCAGAAACGCATCACATCACATCACAGACATGCATACCTACATACCTTATCTGACACAACATGACAAGAGATGCAATGGCTCCCTCGAGCCGTTCCGCTTCCGCTTCCGCGTCCGCGTCCGTATCCGCTGTGCCGCATCATGACATGTGATGCACTGAATCGAGGGAATGCGTGACAATCCTGGCAAATTCATGTCTCAGAGACTCAGCCTTTGATCTTCATGATCTCCAAGTGAGGCGAGATTTCAACGCAGTTGCGAACCTGGATGACCCATGCAATTGAGAATCTATTATGGTGATCGATATTTGGAAAGACAGCCACGTTCTCGCCTTGACGTGGTCTAGAACATGACAGACAAGGGGGCCACGAGGTGGTTTGGTGGTCCACCCGGGGAACGGAAAACAGGGTCCGGTGACGTGACGTGCAATACAATGATATTCTTCAAGGGCCAGAGCGGGCAGAGACCATGTCAGGGTTACATGAGCGTAAAAGAGAGTTCAAGGCGCGAGAGGAGATTGAACTACCGGGCAAGGCAACCTCGTGGTAGACAGGCCCAGGGAGCAAGGCTTGACAGAGGATGCCAGAATAAACTNNCGGAAAAGAGAGGCCGCACAGGGTCAGGGGGGGAGATCAAGAGATTAGCAGAAGGGATAAAAATTTGAAAGTCTGTTGGTTCACTCACAGCAGGAAGCAGTCGTATCATCAGGATGCGTCATCTCTCCCATGCATACGGTGGTTATACATTTCACCCTAAGCGCCCAACAACCATCCAATCCCGCTGTTGAGATACCGGATCTCAATCTTGTCAGTGAGGACGGCCTGAGCCAATGGGGAGCTAGGGTAGCTTAGCTTTGACGAACGGGCCGCGTCTTTTTTTTTTCGTCGTCGTCGAAATTGGCCGATATGCATCGGGTAACTTTACTTTCCCCAGACTTGCCGATGTTTTCTACAGAGAGAGGGGCTTAACAGAGGAGGGGGGGG
>JABFFB010000199.1:0-105061 GCA_013623555.1 Fusarium nisikadoi | reverse complement strand
CTATTATAGATAGTTATTACTTTTTACTTAACTTATAAAAAATACTATATTATATAATAATTAAAAAAAACCTTATTAATAATACTCACAAGCCTTATTATAAGCTAGCTTATAATAAAGTTATTAAATTGTTTTAAATATATTTCTTATTTAAATTATAAAAGTCTAATATATTACATAATACCAGGCAGGTAATGTGTACTTATTTATAAATCCCTTCCCTAATTTTCAGGCATCTTTTACTCAAGGTGTGTATATAACCTTATCCTCTTATCCCTCCTTCAAACAATGTTCCCGGCTTACAAGCGGGACGGCCCATATCTGATACAACCCGCTCCACAGTTTCTTGGGTTGCATCTGTCTTATGTGCATACACGACTGTGCATTTCAGGTTTACCGGCAAGACGGCACTCAAGGGGGGCTTGGAAGGTTTTGATTAACGCAAGCATGATCTGACACTCGCTTAGGCAGATCCACAGATATGATCTGATGTTGTCAATGTACGCTTATAATCTTGCATTGCGGCACATTATCTGGTGCAGATTCTTACATGCGAGATTACGGCGTAAAGAACTGGGATTTGTTCCTGCGTTCAATGGGCCAATCGCCATTCTTCTTGGGCGAAGTAGAAGGATTCTCTTTGATACAGTTCGAAGGATTGTGATGGGGGCTTGAGGAAACTGGGCTTGCGTAAAGATGGTATGATTTCGGTTGATAGACGCGGGAAGAGGTGAGATGCCTAGACGTGAAGTGGGCGGGCGTCAGCGCCTCCCTAGCAGTTCCGTGCATCAGAGGACGATGATCGTGCAGGAAACTTGGGAAAGGTACTTTTATTGTTTGTACCGTTTTCTCAGTCAGCTTTTGGGAAAGTCAGGCGATATAGACGACCAGTCGTGAATAAGGCATTACATATGTGAAGCTTTACCAGAGAGCCTGGATCACTATGACTCTCACAAAACTGCGCTTCTAAGTCTGGGACTAGAAGCAAAAGCAAGACAACATGGCAAACTCTACAGGCTTTATGGCCGATTTACCTGGTCTTTTTACAGACATACCAGGCTTTGTTGCTGACATCCCTTCTCGGGTTGACTTCACGTCTATCCCCGTTATCCTTTCTTCCACTGTTGCTGTCCTTGTCTTCACATCCTTTATCAAATATGTCGCTGAGAGACAGCAAGAAAGTTCAATGGGCTTCGGCCACGTCCCAACTCTCTGGCAATGGGATCCGTTCTATGGTGTTGACGCCTTCATTGCTATGCTACTAGCTCTGAAGAATAACCGCTACGTCCCATGGCTTGACAGCTTACACGCCAAGATGCCCAAGACTTTTGCTCTCACCTTCCTCGGTGGGCGTCAGATTTGGACTATTGAGCCTGAGAACCTCAAGACTGTCGCGAACAATCTTGCAGATTTTCAAGTCGGTCCAATTCGCTACAACAGCAAGGCCGGACAGCCCTTTGCTGAGAAGGGTATTGTTGGCGCTGATGGTAAAGACTGGGAGTTTGCCCGCGCTCTTGTCAAACCATTCTTCATGCGAGAGTGGTATGCCAACACAGAACGCATGGAGCCTTTTGCTGAGAGATTTTTTGCGGGCATTCCTGCTGATGGCGAGACTTTTGATATGTTTCCCCATCTGCGAACCTGGTCATTGAATCTCAATCTTCAGTTCCTCTTTGGCGATTATTCAGATATTGTCACTGAAGAGGAGACCAATAATACCACTGATGCTTTCATCACTGGTTTGGCATATGCACGAATCCGTCTTCTCTTGCATCGCGTTCTGTGGCTCTTCCCGTGGAAGACGTGGTACAAGGTTGTTGGTACGATTCACAGCTATGTCAACAAGCATATCGCCAAGGCCCGTGCTGAACTTAAAGAGCGCGAAGAGCGCATCAGCAAGGGTCTTCCTGTTGGGCCGGAGAGACGGGATGTCTGCTGGCATATGGTTCGGGAGCTGCCGAATGACGATGAAGTCAGATCTCATCTCTGCTTGCTCTTTGTGCCCAACAACGAGACTACTCTGATTTTCCTGTCCAATGTGATGTGGAATCTGGCTAGACAGCCGGAGATCTGGGAGCGACTGCGTCAAGAGGTGAAGGGCAAGGAATTGAATTTTAACAGCCTTCGCAGCATGAAGCTCCTACAGAACGTTCTCACAGAAGCTCATCGCATCACCCCTGTCGGCCTCTTTATCGCCCGTGCCGCGGTTCGCGATACGACCCTCCCGCGAGGCGGCGGTCCAAAAGGCGACCAGCCCGTGCGCGTTCGCAAGGGTAACATTGTGCAGATCAACAAGGCGGTCATGTACAAGGACCCAGACTACTGGGGCGATGACGCCCTGGAGTTCAACCCGGACCGCTTTGATAAGATGCGCCCGGGGCTGAGTCTTACACCGTACAACACCGGGCCAAGACGATGCCCCGGTGAGATGATGACGATGAACGAGTGTGGGTATATGGTTGCCCGTATGGCGCAGACTTACAAGAGGTTGGAGTGTAGGGATCCGACGCCGTTTGTGGGCGTTTTCCGCATTGGGCAGTTGAATAAGAATGGATGTCAGGTTGCTGTATACAGAGAGTAGTTGCTTCATAGCAGGGAAAATGGGTAGCTTCCCGAGAAATAGAGTTTGAGTGTTGGGGGACCTTCTTATCGAGGCACTGTCCTGATCTCGACTTTGTTGTCGAATCTACTTCCATTTTTGGCTAATATTACGTTTCTTGGCTCATCACATCTTGTTTGAGGTGCATAACCGCTACCCTAAAAAGCACAAAGACTTGGGTAATTTGAGTATAATTTAGTATAATCTAGCATAGATTTAGTGAATCTTGGAGTGGATAATCTTGGTCTCTTGGTTTAATACCGGCGGTTTTCATGCTCTAAAGGGCTTGTTAGCCAAGAGACTTGCCTGCTGACGTGCATGTTGATCTCATATAATACAGGAATCTCCTATTAAAACTTATGAACACTTATTTCTCCTGAGCCGAAAGTTACCGGTCAGCAAAGTAAGACCCAAGCAATTACGCATTGGCAGTTCATCGACGATGTTACAGTCGCCAAGCAGCCTAAGACCTTGTGCTTACTTGCATCTTACAAACTGCATGGGATTTACGAAATACCATACACATTACGCCATGTGGATACTTCCGAGTGAAGGTGACAGGTACTCAAAAAGCAAGGTCGCGGCAGATAATGTGTAGGGTAACGGTGGAAGGATTCAACCGATGGATTCGATTTCATAATTGACAGGGATACTACGGGGAGCCGGAAAAACTTGGCACGCGGGCACTACTCGGGAGCGCTATGAGTAGTCCTTTTCGAGTCATGCAGCTTATGTGTAGGGCGTATTTAGTGTAAACTCTACTCAAGTAATCTGCGGCAGAAAAGTGCTCAGCCGGGTAAGCAGCGTATGACAATCAAGTTTTATTCTATAGCTGTGCCATTCGATGCAACTATTCGGTATCTGATCTTAGGCTCTACTGTTGCCATTCGTGTTCGCATTCTCGACAACTGGTCCCCCCGTTGTCTCCTTGGTCTCTGTGCTATCAGTCCCTGGCGTTTCCTCTTTTGGCTTGTTCTGCTTGATGCTCCTCCACTCCATACAAACAGCCCCTAGATAGCCTATGCAGGAGAGAATGAGTCCACAAAGGAAAGCTTGCCTTAGAGAAGCATTATAAGCAACAAGAACAAGCCGTTTTGTTGATTCACTCAACCCTTCAAGAATTCTTGTAGCACCTTCTTGTTGAAGGTTGAATACATCAACGCCAGGAATAACGCTGATCCTTCTCACCAGTTCATTTGTGAAGAGGTTCTGTCCAACACTGACAAAGACGGCACCTCCCAGGAGTTGACAGAAAATCAGGATAGATGTACCTGTTGGGACGTCTTCCAATGGTAGCACAGTCTGTGATGCAATCAGAGGGATTTGAAGAGTGATACCTAAGCCGAAGCCGTATGGTATCTGGTAACCGATCCACTCTCCACTACTCGTATGTACTTTGAGTAAAGTGAGAAGCCCTGTGCCAACACACATAATGGCATTACCAACAAGCATGAAAGGCATGTACTGTCCAATAGTTTGTACACCACCAGCGCTGACAAATGATGCGATCACTTGGGCGACGACTGTGGGAAGAAGGCGAATACCCGATTGAACAGCACTGACGCCCTTAATAGCTTGGAACCAAATTGGAAGGTAGTATAGTGTTGTCATCATCGTAGCTCCAGTGCAGAACATGGAGAAGGATGAAGCTGCGATACTGCGCTGAGTGAAGATATGCGGCGGCACAGTTGCGTGATTTGGAAACAGGATCTGAATGACAACAAACGCGATAAGGCAGACGCCAGTAACAACGAAAAGTGCGATGATGCGACCATTGGACCAGGGATATTTTGTACCGCCCCATCGAAGAGCAGTGAGAAGACTAATGATACCGCCGAGAAGCATAACGCATCCTGGGCCATCGAGACGAAGGAGCTTTTCTTTGAGGGGAAGGCGAGCAGTTTCGCGATCGGGAACTTGGAGCAGAAATGCGAGAAGGGCGGCAGCGACAGCTCCGATGGGTAAGTTGATGTAGACTAGACATCAGATTAGCAACGGCGTTATTTCTTCTAGGCAGTCAAACTCACAGCACCATCTCCACGTCGCTGAAGAATCTGTAAATGCACCACCGAGAAGAGGACCTAGCACGCTGGTGACACCAAAGATTGCAGCAACGACAGCCTGGTAGGGCGTTCTCTTCTCCAAGGGGATGCAGTACACCGTGACGATGACAGCACCAGCGTAAATCCCAGCACTGCCAACGCCAGCGATTGCGCGACCGACGATGAGCGCAGTGGAAGATGGCGCAGCACCACAGACAGCTGAGCCGACTTCAAAAATCAAGATGCTGATGAGGAAGATGATCTTGACGCTGAAGAATGTGTACAGTCGGCCAAACATGAGCTGAAATGCGCATGTTGTCATGAAGTATGCAGAAGCATACCAGCCGACATCGGCGACGGCGCGGAACTCGTCTGTGATTTTTGGGATGGCAGTCGAGACGATCAATCGATCCTGTAGACAATTGACATGTTAACTTTTGCAATTGTTGTACTGCGACATCTTTTCACGAGTAACGGGGGCATTTGACGGGGGTCTTGCGTACCAGAGCGACCAAAAACATGCTCAGATAAGCAGAGGTCATGATAAGAGCGAGCTTCATTCCATGAGGGTAGTCAATGGCAGCCTCTTCCTCCGCAGCAGCTCTCGCATCATGAACAACATGATGCTGGTCCTCGCCGTTTGGAGGCTTGTTTCGTTTCAGGAACTTCATTGTGAAGCGCTGTCTGTGTGTGATGTGATGCAGGTCAGTCGAGCTGACCACGGTGGCTGCACGACGACAAAAGATCAATGGTCAATTCTGTAAAGCCGCGGGACTAAAGAAACATGGAAATTGTTTCCGAAAAGGAAAAAGAACTCAATACGCGAAATCTGACACGGAACAAAGGAAGACTCCGATTGTCCTGACGTAAATTGGGTGATCGACCAACCAACATCTGTGGAGCAGGGATCACGAAAGTGGTCTGATGGGTTGCAGGGTAGGGCATTCCTTCAAGAAGTAAAAAAACAACATGAGATATGACACTGTATTATGATGTGATGTGGTGGAATCAATGGCAGAATTACGGAATAATGCTCACTATCTATCTCGCTGACTACCATGTCGAAAGGGTTCACAATCACTCACTGTCTAGAGCAGGTAAACCAGCTTATGGCCCCTAACAGTCCCCGCCTTGATCTCCACTAAGCCCTGTAGGGCGCCTTCCAATCCACCCTCCCTCACCTGAACAGGATGCGGAACGATCTTACCATCGCGGAGCAATCCCTCCAGCATCCGCGCAAGATTGACACCAAACTTTCTCAGCTCGGGATTGCCAGGCCGCCCGTGAGGCGGAGGCATGTCAATGTCCAGCCCCGCCATCTCAAGCCCATACGTAAATCCCGACTTAACCGTCTTCCTAGTTCGCGTGATGGCTTCGTGGGGGACATGCACCGTCTCGTAGTGCCCACCCATTCGGCCGATTGCTCGGAAGCAGAAGCGCGCAGAGTCGACCGAGCCAATGCAGTCAAACGCGTATTTGAGTCCGTTCTTGGTCAGCTTCTTGATTGCGTCCACGGAAGCGTCGGGGTCGCGATAGTCGAAGCACTCGACGGCTTGGGACTTCTTGGCGAGCTCGTTGCTGTTGGGTGAGCATACGGCAATCGGCAGGAGACCGGCCAGTCGCGTCAACTGGCAGAAGATGGTGCCTGTTGCTGTCCCACCCCCGTAGACGAGCACGTAGTGGGGTGTTGGCGAGGGTTGCAGGGGTGTCCCGGGGAGCTCGAGCCGCCTCATGGCTAGGCCTGCAGCCATGAAGACAGTGCCGAGAGACGCCATGTCAGCAAGGGAGTACCCGGGTGGCTTGCGAAGGATGAAATCCTCCTGGGCGAGAGTGTACTGGGAATACGCTCCCACGTCCGGCATCGATCGGTTCATGCCAAGTACCATGATTCCGACCTCATCGCCTATTTTGAGAGGACTGTCTGAGGCATCGGGGCCGAGAGCAATGACTTTACCAGAGCAGTCAAAGCCACCAATTGCTCCGTGGACCGTATATCCGCTCGTAAGCTTAGTGTCGATGGGGTTGAGGCCCACCGCCACGTTCTTCACCAGCACCCATCCCTTGCCAGGGGTAGGAACCGGTGCGGCGTCTGTCAGTTCGAGGGTATCACGCTCGGTGCCGATAAGAGCACGCTGCGTCTTGGGGATGGTGATTGGCTCCATAGTTAGTCGTTGCCTGCTTGGGCCCTGTCATCAAAGAGTCGAAATACACGCTCTATTTAACTTGGTTTGATGTCAGCATCCCGGTAATCCGCATGCAGGCTGGTGTTTATATCACACCACTTGATGAAGAAGCCAGGTTTGACTAAGAGAAGGAATCTAGATTGATAGCTTGGCTTCGCTCGGCTGATGACTGTTGCATCTGAAGGAGCTGAATGCTGGAGTTGATATGGAGAACTTGTGCATGAATGGCGAGTGGACGAGTGGGATGATGCATGGCGGGTAAACCTTGATATCATATGTGGGACGGCTTGCTTCTGGGTGTGAGATTAATACTATACTTGAAAGGCTTATAAAGGGGGTATAATAAAAGAGTATTAAATACTAATTAGAATATTAATAATATTTTTAGGTAAGAATATTTTTATAATACTTTAATAGCTTAATATAGTTTAAATATATTAAACCTTTGTTTTACTTTATTAATATAGTTATAATTATAATACTTATAACTATTAAATATCTTTAATAAATATATTAACTTTTTCTTTTTAAACAGCACTTTAAATAGTGGTATAAAACTACTACCTACTTAGTAATAACTAACTATCATACTGCATATTATATTATCTACTCATCAAGGTTACAGACATCTAGGTCAGCGACTTCATCATATCGCATCTTGGCTTTTCTGATGTCAGACCATGGTCTCAACCCGATTCACTCACGCAACTCATTGATATGACAAACACCTGCATGAACCTTGCCCATCCTTCGGATCACATCAGCACTCCATGAATCCACTTCCACCAATAATCGTATCATTATTTCGAAAACATCTCTATACTTCACTCCAAAGTATCTCCCTTAGACGTCACTCTTGAAACTTCACCAAAATCCTTCTGCAACATTGGTCACCAATAATCGACAGGTCAACTCAACTGACCTACTCTTCTCCGCTTTCTTTGATAAGCTTACAGCTGCAGAGTTGCAACGGACTATGATAACATGCACACTGGGGGTTGAATCCTAAGAGTTTAGAGCCGGTAGCCGACCGTGGCAGTAGGATTATCGAGACCGGGAAAGGAACTGTTCATCCGGTAAGTGAGAGCGGCTGTAATGGCGGAGTGGAGAGGCTGTTCAGGATCCTTGATGCTCAAGCCCCTGGAATCCCATTCCCATCTAGGACGTAGTCGTGATAGAGTATCGAGTAGACTTTCTATGTGTTAGCAAAACAAGTCAAGTCCTGAGGTTCTGTCTTCCCACCCTCTATCTTATAAAAACAACGCCACTGTGAACTGTGCGAAACAGAACTTAGTGAACCCCCTTACTTATCGCCTTTGAGAATTCTTTCGAAACACTACTACTATCTTTTACAATGACAAGATCCTCAAAGACTAATGAGCCCATCGCGGTGGTTGGCACTGCGTGTCGTTTCCCCGGTGGTTGTAACACACCGTCCAAGCTTTGGGATCTGGTGTGCTCATCCCGAGATGTCCTGCAGAAAGTGCCGCCGGCTCGATTTAATGTGGACTCATTCTACCACTCTGATCCGACGCATCATGGTACTACCAATGTCACGCAGAGTTACTTCCTAAATGAGGATGTTACAAAGTTTGATAATGCTTTCTTTGGCATTCAGCCTATGGAGGCTGAGGCCATGGACCCTCAGCAGAGGTTGTTGCTGGAGACTGTTTATGACTCTGTTGTCGATGCAGGCTTGTGAGTTATTCCTTGCGTCTGTAAGAAGATAGTCACTGACAATATGTAGGGCTATGGAGGATTTGAAAGGCTCAGATGTAAGTTTTGAAAGCAACGCTACAGATCATATTTCTGGTTGCAGAACTGACCGATCTTGCCATGCAGACATCAGTATTTGTGGGACAGATGTGTGACGACTGGTGTGTACTCAGATCATAGCTCTGCATGTTCATGATACTGACAATACATACAGGGCCCAAATGCTTGCTAAGGACTGGGACGACATTCCCACATACATGGGCACCGGTGTTTCTCGTGCTGTCATGTCCAACCGTGTATCATACTTTGGTAAGTAAATCCTTCAGTCTGAGATCTCAATTGCTAACGTCGCAACAGTAAGCGAAACTATCTGTGGAACATGTGCATAATTAACATGAATGACCCAGTTTGACTGGCACGGCCCCTCCATGAGCATCGACACAGGTTAGTCTTCCCCATCTCTGATCTACAACCCCACAGACTAAGAAAGCGATCTACAGCATGCAGCTCAAGTCTAGTTGCAGTGCACGAAGCAGTCAGGACTCTGCGTAGCGGCGAGTCCAACGTTGCAGTCGCTGCAGGTGCAAATCTCATCTTGCTCCCCGGCATGTACATCTGCGAAAGCAAGCTGCGCATGATTTCGCCTACAGGTCGGAGTCGTATGTGGGACGCTAGCGCTGATGGATATGCTAGAGGTGAAGGATTTGCCTCGGTTATCTTGAAGACGCTGAGTCAGGCTCTTGCGGATGGGGATCCTATTGAGTGCATTATTCGCGAGACCGGCGTGAATCAGGTTTGTCATGGCCAATTACGTGACAGATTACAGCTAATGATGGAAGGACGGCAAAACACCAGGTCTAACTGTACCCAGTAACATCGCCCAAACAGCTCTTATTCGTGATGTCTACCAACGCGCCGGTCTAGATATCACCAAGCCCTCAGATCGTCCTCAGCTCTTCCACGCCCATGGAACAGGCACTAAGGCCGGAGACCCTAAGGAAGCTGAGGCAATTTCCAAAGCATTCTTTGGCGACGATCAATCTCATGATGAGAAGCTCTACGTTGTGTCTATCAAGACCCAGATTGGTCACACCGAGGGCACAGCTGGCCTCGCAAGTCTGCTTGGGACCATGATGGCGATGAAGAATGCTACCGTGCCGCCTAACATGCACTTCGAGACGCTTAACCCTGACATTGAGCCATTCTATAGCAATCTTGAAGTTCCCACTTCTGTAAAGACATGGCCTGATGTACATGGAAGCGTCAAACGTGCTAGTATTAACAGCTTTGGTAAAAAGCCCAGCGCCGCCATCCGCTTTGGACTCTTGCTAATCAATTCTGCACAGGTTTTGGTGGTACCAATGCTCATGCAATCTTGGAGAGCTATGAGCCTTCTCTTCATAACCAGGCGGTAGCGTCCACTGAGGCAGAGTCTCCTCGTCTGTACACACCACTTCTGTTCTCAGCCAACAGCGAGAAGGCTCTCAAAGAAGCTCTCTCATCATATCTGAGCTTCTTGGAAGAGCGATATGAGACAAACATGTCTGATCTGGCGTGGACCTTGTACAACCGGCGCTCAACACTACCTTACAGGAGTAGCGTCGTTGTTCCGGCTGGTTCTGGAAATCCTCAAGCAGCTGCCAGAAGTGCTATTCTGGCCGAGATTGAGCGTTTGACTGACTCGTCACACAAGCTTCACCGATCGTCGAGTGTCGCTGCACCTAAGATTCTCGGTGTCTTCAGTGGCCAGGGCGCCCAATGGCCTCGCATGGGTGCCGCAATTCTTGAGTCATCTGCTTGGGCACGCGGGAAGATCGCTGAGCTTGATGCTTATCTTGCTGAGCTTCCCGCTTCAGACGCACCCGATTTCACACTAGAGTCGGAGATGCTCGCCTTCAAGGAGACCAGCCGCGTCGCCGAGGCCGCCATTTCCCAGCCTCTCTGCACTGCTGTTCAAGTTCTTCTTGTCGATCTCATCCGAGAATTAGCGGACATTCAGCTCGGCGTTGTAGTAGGTCACTCTTCTGGTGAAATCGCAGCAGCATACGCCGCTGGCTTCATGACTCGCCGCGCAGCCATCGTGACAGCTTATTACCGCGGTCGCTACGCCAAGCTCGCTGCGTCACCATCTTCCAATGAGATAAAGGGAGCAATGGCTGCAGTCGGAACAGACGAGGCTGACGCACTCGATTTTTGCGCCCTTGAGGATAACGTCGGTCGCATCACCGTTGCAGCTGTCAATGCCCCCTCGAGCGTCACTCTCTCTGGTGATGAGGATGCTATTGAAGAGGCCATCGCTGTCTTTCAAGACGAAGGCAAGTTTGCGAGACGACTCAAGGTTGATACAGCGTACCACTCTAGTCACATGCAAGCTGCCGCAGGACCATATCTTGAGGCCCTGCAGAGAAGTGGTGTTCGCTTTGATGAAGAAGTCGTTTCTGAGCAGCGCCCTCTCTGGTTCTCCAGTACCAAAGCTGACGCTGTGCCTATGAAGCGCGAGAACTTGAGTGCTCAATACTGGATCGACAATATGGTCAAGCCAGTCATGTTCGCGCCAGCTCTTGACTGCGCGCTGGCACATTCGGGACCATTTGACTTGGCGCTGGAATTGGGTCCTCATCCTGCACTTAAGGGACCTGCCCTCGAGAGTCTTGGTAGCGGTACACCATACCAAGGCGTGCTTACTCGTGGCAAAGACGACGTTGAGAGTGTCGCGGATTGCTTCGGCGCTGTCTGGCGCAATCTGGGTCGTGGCCATGTCAACTTTGCTTCAATTGACGCTACACTCTCTGGTCGCTCATCGACACCTTCTGTGGTCAGGGACCTCCCTCCATACCCATTCTCAGCAGATTCGCAAGTCTTCTGGTCAGAGTCCCGATTCTGCGCTGCCCTTCGCCAAATGGATGAGCCTGTTCACCCTATCCTAGGCCGCCGCATGGTCGAGAACAGCGTCCCGGGTATGACCCAATGGCGTAACATTCTTCGCACCCGTGAGATTCCCTGGCTCCGCGGCCATCGTCTTCAAGGACAAGTCATCTTCCCGGGCTGTGGATATGCGGCTATGGCTCTCGAGGCGGCGATGATACTGGTGCGAGATCTCAAGGATTCGCCGACTGTGAGACTGCTGAGCCTTTATGACCTTACCATGGATCAGGCGATCGTCTTCAACGATGACAGTTCAAGTGTTGAGACGCTGGTTACTATGAAGACTGTTGAGAGCAGCCATGATGAGCTTATCGTTGACTTCGTTTGCTGCTCTTATCACACTCACGGACTGGCACCAGCTGTTACATCTACTCACGCTCATGGCCGCGTCGTCGCTCGTCTTGGTGCTCCTTCAGCAGATGCCATTCCCGGCCAGGCTGCCCAGGACCCGGCTCGTCAATTCAACCTCGCTCCAATTGAGATTGACCGCTTCTATACTGAGCTAGCCAAGCATGGTTACCAGTACTCCCCTCCCTTTAAAGGCATTGTAGAAATTGAACGCAAGTCCGACTTTGCGATTGGAAAGATTGTTGATCAATCTGGCCCTGAGTGGGAAGACCAAGTGGCTCTCGCTCATCCTGGCCTCATGGACTCTGGTGTCCAGACTGTTCTCGCTGCCATGGCTGCACCTGGCGATGGCCGTTTATGGTGCCTGCAGATGCTGGTCGGTATTGATGCCATCCACGTCAATCCTTACTTCTCGTCAGCTGCTCGGGGCGCGACCATGGCTTGGGAAGCGAGTACCACGCTTGGTGAAGATGCGGACTCGCTAGGCGAGGCTGTCGGTGATATGAGAATGCTATCACCCGATGGCCAGCAAGCCTACATCGCTGTCGAGGGTGCAAGGATGAGGCCGTTTACTCCAGCGACTGCTGCCAATGACTCGCCTCTCTTCTCAACTTGGGTCTACGGTCCTTCTGAGCCTGATGGTGTTCTCGCGTCTCGCGTCAATCGCCCTCAAGAAGTCGCTGATGCAGAGATTCGCTCAGCCGACAACCTCGACAGGCTGTCGTTATTCTACGTACGACGTCTCGCTGAGCTTATCCCTTCTGACTCACAAGCACGTGAAGAAGCTCAAGAGCACTTCAAGCGCCTTCTCACTTGGTGCGACCATGTTATCGGTCTCGTCAGTCGCGGAGAACATCACTTCCTGACCCCAGAGATGATGAACGACACCCAGGCTGAGGTCGATCGTCTTCTGGCGGAGTACGCCAACTCAAACGACTTCAGACTCACCCACGCCGCTGCCAAAGCTCTTCTTGAAGTCGTCCCTGCGAACGAAGGCAATGTGCACGAGTATCTTACAAAGGATAACATGCTCAATCGGTACTACGAGGAAACTCTCCGCTACGAGGCAAGTGACCAGAAGATGTACAACATGATGCGCCAACTTGCCCACATCTACCCTCAGATGCGCGTCCTTGAAGTTGGTGCTGGTACTGGTGGTGCGACATCCCATGCTCTGCCCGCTATTGACGGTGCCTTCTCGGTGTACACCTTCACAGACATCTCTACTGCCTTCTTTGATAAAGCAGAGGAGAAGTTCAAGGACTATTCCGGTCGCATCAACTTCAAGGCTCTTGATATGAACAACAGCATCGAAGAGCAAGGCTTTACCGAGTCATCATACCACGTCGTGATGGCTGGAATGGCACTGCACGCAACCGGCGACGTCGAGGGAGCTCTCCGCAACATTCGTCGTCTTCTCAAGCCCGGCGGTCGTCTCATTGGCTTCGAGAACATCAACAATGACGCCGTACGGCTGGGTATCGGTATGGGTGGTTTTGCCGCCTGGTGGTCTGGCGCTGAGTATGGTCGCCCTTGGGGCCCCATGTTGACGCTCGAGCAGTGGGACGATGCTCTGAAGAGGACTGGCTTCACTGGCGTCGATACGCATACCATCGGCCACAATCAGACGCAGCCGATGTGCCTCTGGGTCTCAATGGCGAGAGATGAGAAGGTTGATCTTTTGAGGGAGCCACTCACTGCTGTGCCTGAGAAGCAGCAGAGCTTGGTAGTTGTCGGCGGAAAGTCTCTCGGTACGATGGACATTGTTGAGAAGACTAAGTCTCTCGTTGCGCCATTTTACCAGACCACGAGCCACTTCAGATCCATTGAAGCCCTCAACGACATCACTGAAGATCAATTCCCTGAAGGCTCTTCTGTTCTCTGCTTGACCGAACTCGACGAGCCTGTTCTCCGCACCGTCACAGACCCCAAGCTTGATGGTCTCAAGACACTTTGGGCTCGGGGCCGTAACATCCTCTGGGTCACCAAGGGCGCAGCCTCAGAGCAGCCCTACAACAACATGGTCGTCGGTCTCGCGCGATCAATTCGTCAAGAGTACCCTAGCATCACCCTCCAGACAGTTGATCTGGACAATGCGACCGTTGGTGATGGATCTTGGGTGCCTTCATTTGTCGCCAGTGCTCTGAGGCGCATTGAACTTCTTGACAAGTGGAAGCGCGAAGAGATTGCCAATGGCACTGACCTGAACGACAAACTGCAATGGACTCAAGAGTCTGAGGTGCGAGTCGTTGAGAGGAAGACTTACATGCCACGATTGAACGTCAACAAGGAACTGAACCACCGCTTCAACTCAATCCGTCGTATCATCCATGAGGATGTTGATCCCCAATCACCAAAGACTTCATTCAGTCTCAATGCCAGTGCCAATGCGCCCTTGTCAGCTCCAGTCATCGGACAGATCTCGCCTCTGCGTGTTAAACCTGGGCAAGATGCTGCTGTCCCAAGCTACCAGGTTCGCATTCGGCAGTCACTTCTACAAGCTTTGAGAATTGGGAGTTTGGGTTACTTCCGTCTTTGCGTTGGCGATTCTGATGGTAAACGGGTTCTCGCCTTGACACCTTCTACTGAGACACCAGCCCCAACGCCTCAAGATCTTACTGTCGTGCTCCCGGCTGGTGCTTCGGAAGACTTGTCTTCAATCGCTCTCCTCTCAACCGCAGCGCACCTCGTCGCTGCCCAGATTGCGGCATTGGTACCTCAGAAAAGCAGTCATGTCGTCATTCACGAGGCGGATCCTTTGGTGCGCACTGCAATAATGAGCTTGTTTGAGTCGTATCCAGCTCCGTCTTGGCGCGTCAGTTTCACGGGCTGCTTCATTGAAGGCCAGCAGTCTCAGGATCTCCCTGGCAAGACCACTTGGCTGGCACAGGAGATGTCATCCCGCGCTATTAGGAGGGCTCTCCCTGCTTTGACTAGCTCATCGCTCCTGGTCGACTTCTCGGCGCCCGGCAGTCCTTCTGCAGTTGTCGCATCCTCCATGGCTGAGTGCCTTCCATGGTACGCTCGCACAGAGAGTTCGCTGATCCGAAATCGCGTCGAGGTTCGCCCAGGCGATCTGGCGGATGCTAAGGCTGCACTCCAAACTGCTTGGGGTAAGGCAGGCAGCATGGTTATTGAAGCTCGCGATCGTGAGACTGTCTCTCTCAACCACATCGAGGGCTTCACTGCATCAACCGGCCAGTCGCTTCACCTCGTTGATTGGACCACTCCATCAGTACCAGTGCGCGTTCATCCTCTCGATCACCACACCAACATCTTCCGGTCAGACAAGACCTACCTTCTCGTTGGTCTTTCAGGCGAGATGGGTCAATCGTGCTGTGAATGGATGGCTGCTCATGGAGCACGATATGTTGTGCTGACCAGTCGCTATCCTAAGGTCGATCAGCGGTTTATTGACAACATGGAGCAAGCTGGTGTCACTGTCGTTCCTCGCAAACTTGACATCACTAGCAAGGAATCGCTTCATCTGTGCTACCAGGCCATCACTCGTACCCTGCCACCAATAACAGGTGTTGCCAATGGTGCTATGCTTCTGCAGGATGTTCTCTTCAAGGACATGGATGCCGCCAATCTGAACATGGTCCTCGCACCAAAGGTCAACGGCAGCATCTACCTCGATGAACTGTTTGCCGATACTAAGCTAGACTTCTTCCTCATGTTCAGCTCAGCAGCTAGTATCGTCGGATCTCGAGGTCAAGCCAATTACGCCGCTGCCAACATGTTCATGGCCTCCCTTGTCAATAACCGCCGTAAGCGCGGTCTCGCTGCCTCCATCATTAACATCAGCGCTCTCATTGGTCTCGGGTACATTGAGCGGCAGAAGATCTACGACGCGAGCTTCTTCAAGGACATTGGTATAGCCAATACCTCTGCTCAAGGTCTTCACCAACTCATTGCCGAAGCCATTCTCGCTGGCCAGCGCTTCAGTCTTGACGAGGACATTGAGGGCGGTGAGATATCGCAGGGTATCATGCCTCAATTCTCTGACGATGAACACAAGTCATTCTTCATCCATGACTCCAAGTTCAGCAACATGCTCATTGAGCGAGTCGATGGCGATGCAGATGTTGATGCGTCAGGTAACGCAGCTGCTGTGTCGCTCAGCCGCCAACTTAAGCGTGTCACGAGCAAAGACCAGGCCCTGAGGGTCATCACTGATGCTTTCACTCTGAAGTTGAAGAAGATGCTGCGCATTCCTGCGGAGGCTGACGTTCCCGAGTCGCTGGCTTTGGTAGATCAGGGTGTTGATTCGCTTGTTGCTGTTGACGTGCGATCGTGGTTCTTGAAGGAACTCGACACAGACATGCCTGTTCTCAAGATTCTGGGCGGTAACTCAATTCTTGATCTTGCAAGCGACGCGCTCGAGAGGATTCCCAAGGCTCTTCTTGATCTGGACCGCGATGATGACGAGGCAGGCAATGAATCACAGCCGGTCAGCGACAACAAGGTTCCCGAGACTTCAACCTCAAGCTCCAGCTCAGACGTTGTGACTGGCGACTCCGACGCGGTCTCGCAAAGCTCAGTCACAGACGTTTCCACAACCGAAAAGAGCGCAGCGGGAGCTGACACGGCAAGCATCCCCCCATCTCTAAACAACATGACAAATAACAATGGATCGGACGACAGGCATAAGCGAGAGCTCGAAGGCGAGGCAGCTAAAAAGCGCCGTGCGGATGAAGAAGCGGCGGCGAAGAGGCGGGAGGAGATCGTGAAGAGTTCCAGTGAGATTGTTGATGAGATGTCCCTTGTTCAGAGTCGTTTTTGGTTCCTTACTACGGCGTTGGAGGATAAAACTACGTTCAATGTTACGATCTCGGCGCATTTGCAGGGCAGGGTTGATGTTGGGAAGTTGGAGAGGGCGTTGGAGGGTGTTGCGAAGAGGCATGAGATTTTACGAACGAGATTCTTTGTAAGTGACCACTCCGATCCTCTCACCAGCGCAAGTGCAATTCCTGCAATCGTCTTTGAGAACGAAGCTGACCAGTATCACAGTTTGGAGGCAAGTCCCTCGAGACGCCCATGCAAGGCGTTCTCTCGAAGCCGACAGTCCACGTCACATCGCGACACATCAATAGCAAAGCGGATGTTGACCAAGAGATGGAATGGCTTCACTCTCACCCTTGGAACCTCGACGACTGGGAAACCATCAAACTCTCGCTCCTTTCCCAGTCCGACACTGAGCACTGGCTCGTGTTAGCATTCCATCACATCGCCTTTGACGGCTACAGTCTCGAGATCTTCTGGCGCGACCTGGCAAAAGCCTACAGCGCCAACGGATCGATCCCGACACTGCCTGATGCGAAGCAGTACCGAGCTTATATCGCCAAGCAACGTCGGCAGAACCTGTCGAAGCCATTCGAGTGGAGGAAGGCGATTGAGTATTATCGCAAGCTCATCATGCCCGAGCCCGAGCCACTTCCTCTTCTACCTTTTGCAAAGGTCAGCCACAGGAAGTTACTCGAGAACTACAGTTGTTACAACGCGGAGATCACTCTTGAGCCTTCGGAAGCAGCGCGCATCAGGAAGCTTGCCAAGGCCAATCACTCAACCTCATTCCACGTCTACGTCGCAGCTCTCCAGACTCTACTCTTTGGTCTGATGCCCGACTCTGTTGACCGCTTGTTCATCGCAATGGATGACACCAACAGACTTGATAAGGACTTCATGGATACAATCGGCCTCTTCGTCAACACCCTCTTCCTCCGCTTTGATCGCACCGACTACAACAATCTGTCTTTCTCAGAAGCTGTCAAAGCTGCACGCACAAAGACCTACAAAGCACTCGAGCACTCTGTTCTTCCCCTCGACGTGCTTCTCAAAGAACTCTGCATCACCCGTCACGGCGATGCTGTGCCCGTTGCGCAAGTCCTGATCGACTACCGTGTTTCGCACAAGGAGTGGTTCAGACTTGGTGATTGCAGGGCTGAGATGGGTACCGGTCGGGCAGAGCGCCAAGGTAGCGACCTTGCATTTTACATCCTTGACGACTCTGACGAGACGAATGGCGGGAGTGTTCGAGTTGGAGTTGAGGTTCAATCGACTCTGTATGATGGGGAGCATGCTGAGATGCTCATCAGGGCGTATACCAATCTTTTGAGAAAGGCTACGGCGGATGAGGCTGGTGCGAAGATGGCACTCAAGTCGCTACCGCCGTGGAACGAGGATGACTTGTCTATTTCTCTGGGTCCGACGATTGATGCTTGGCCGAGCGCCGACACTCTCTCACATCGTATTGACGCCATGATCCGTGAGGACCCGTCTGCGCCGGCACTTGACGATGAGACGAGTCAACTGACCTATGAGCAAATGAGCCGCCGCATCGATGAGATCGCCTCTTCTTTGAGCTCAAGTGGTTTGAGCGAGAATGACTTCATCGGTGTCTTCCAGAAAACCGGCGTCGACTGGATCTGCTCGATGCTTGCGATCCTCAAGCTCGGCATGACCTACGTGCCCTTGTATCCTCCTATTGGCATGCCACGACTGGCAGCCAATGTTCAAGTCGCTCAACCCCAAGCAGTTCTCGTTGACGACTCTACCACCGATAAGTTTGATCAACTGGGAACGCAGTCTGCCAAGATGATACACGTTCCCGTCGCTGGATCTTCTACAGCTGAAGTCCCGATTCGAGCTCAACCTAGTCAGAAGGCTATGATCCTCTGCACAAGCGGCTCAACGGGCATTCCGAAGGCCGTGGTCCATACGAATCGGAGTCTCAAGGCTCTCGTTGAACCGCACGCCATTGTCCAGGAACAGGACAAGCCCAGCTACGCCGCACGTGTCCTCCAACAGAGCGCCTTCAGCTTTGATCTCTCAATTGACCAGACCATGCTTGCGCTCTGTAACGGCGGTTGTGTCTTCGTCGTTCCCAACTCCAAGCGAGGCGACCCTCTTGGTACAGTCGATATGATTGCCAGACACAGCATTACGTATACGATGTGCACGCCGTCCGAGTATAGCATCTGGCATCGCTTTGCCCGAGACCGTGTTCTTGATTGCACAGCTTGGGAGAATGCTTCCTCGTCGGGCGGGCCTCTATCAGCTGCGCTCGTTCGCGCGTTTGCTGGTCTTGAACTTCCTCGTCTCAGGGTGTTCAATCACTGTGGTCCGACCGAGACAACTGTCACCAACAGGATTGAACTCAACTTTTCAGACTACGCTGAGGGTGAGAAGGCGCAGATGCGATACGTCACTGACGTTGGCTTCCCTTGCGCCAATTACTCTACATACATCGTCGACGAGAACATGAAGCTCGTTCCACGTGGTTATCCTGGTGAGATTGTGGTAGGCGGCGCTGGTGTCGCAGATGGCTACCTTGGACGTCCGGACCTTACAAAGGAGAAGTTCATTCCAGATCCGTGGACTTCGTCGAAGGGGTGGAAGATCATGTATCGAACCGGCGACCGTGGTAAACTTCGCGCGAATGGTATGGTTGACATTCTTGGCCGTATTGAAGGCGGCACCCAGGTCAAGCTGCGAGGCTATCGCATTGAGTTGGGCGATGTTGAGAGTGCTATCTTGAGCGCCGCTCAGGGCGTTGTCTCAGATGCCGTTGTGACTCTACGATACCCAGAGGATCGCCATGAGGATCACGATGATGATGGCTTCCTTGTCGCACACGTTGTTGTCGCTGATAAGAGTCTTCGTCGCCCCGAAGTAGAGTCGTTCTTGCGCAAGATCGTCTCAAAGCTCCCTCTACCTCACTACATGCTTCCGGCCCTGATGCTACCCATTGATCGCTTCCCATTGACAGCGCACCAGAAGCCTGACCGCAACGCGATCGCGGCCCTTCCTCTCCCCGCCTTCACTCCTGCTACAGCCCACGACGCATCTACCGAAGAGGGCAGTCTTGAGTCGGAGACACAGAAAAAGATCGCCAAGATGTGGAGGACTCTGGTCCCGGCGAGTGCCTCTGCTACCATCACAGCAGACACTGACTTCTTCCACGTCGGCGGAAGCTCACTGCTTCTTATCAAGCTTCAGGGCATGATCAGGAAGGAGTTCAACGTTTCGCTAAGGCTTTTGAACCTCATGGCTGCTAGTAAGCTTCGTGAGATGGCAGCGCTTGTGAACGATGAGGTCAGTGGTGGTGATATCGACTGGGAGAGGGAGACCAAGATTCCCGATGGATGGCTGAGCCTGCCGCAAGTCGCGTCGCAGAAGGCGGATGGTCCTGTTCGTGTTCTTGTCACCGGCGCGACTGGGTTCTTGGGGAGGAACCTGATGTCTCATCTTGCCGAGTCTCCTCAAGTGTCTGAGATACACTGCCTCATCCGCGACGCGTCAATTGCTGAGACCAGCGCCAAAGTAACTCTCTGGCGAGGAGATCTGAGTCAACCGAGCCTGGGTCTATCCGACACTGACTTCACCCGTCTCAGCGACAGCGTCGACGCGATCATCCACTGCGGTGCCAATCGTTCTTTCTGGGATGACTACCGTTCTCTTCGCGCCGTCAACGTTACCAGCGTCGCGGAACTCATCCGCCTTGCGCTGCCTCGCCGCCTGCCTATTCACGTCTTGTCCAGTGGAGCTGTCAAACGGTATGGGGATAGACATCCACCTGTCGATGGCAGCGATGGATACGTCGCGTCAAAGTGGGCTGCTGAAGGATTGTTGCGTGATGCGGCGAAGCGAGGTGAATTGCCTGTGTTTATTCACCGCCCAGGACCGGTATTGGGTGATGGAGAGACTGGAGATGAGGATACCATCACGTCAGATGAACTTCTTCGCCTCGCGAAGGCCATTTCCCTGCGGCCTGATCCCACGGGTTTGAACGGCACAGGCCATTTCGCACCTATTGATCAAATGTCGAATCACATCGTCGACGCGCTTCTACAGTCTCGCACTCAATCACAGGATGGAGTACAAATCATCGAGCACGCGGGCACAAAAACTTTGAGCATGGGTGAGTTCGCAAACCTTTGCGAGCAATTGCCAGAGTTGAAGGAGCTTCCCACTGCAAAAGTGCTCCAATGGTTTGGTCAAGCGAAGAAGCAGGGATTGCAGCAGTTTTTGACGGCGCTGGAGGTGGAGTTTAGCGATGACAAGGGTGATACTGCTGTGATGAGCAGATGAAGAAGGGTGTTGTCGTTATGGACGGATACAGGTGCCTGGAGTGTTTGTGGATATTTCTTGCATGTACTTTTCCCCTCTCTTTTCCTTCACCAAATACAAGACTGTTCTTTCGCATCATGTGAGCAATTTTGTCTTTCCGAGTACCCGGTGCAATGAATGTTACTGTCATCAACCTGCAGTCCACCCCACTAACGAAGTTACCCTGCATCTTAATGCCTCTCTCACCGTCGTCCATCCTCCAAAAATGCTCAATTGATCGAGCCATTACAATAAATACATGCTCTTATTCACTCTATTGCACGATTATTCAACTACCGGCAATCAATCGCTTCATCTCGGAATTTGTCACCTCATTTAGACTTTCCCCATGATTCGACTCCCACGATAAACTTCTATCATCTTAACTGTCGGGCCGTTGATGTGGAGCAGCAAACTCCAACAGCAGCACCATTCAAGACAAGATCTACACTCAAAATTTGAACCTCGTCTTCCATTCGATGACGATGATTATCGGTCCGACACTACCTCGCCAAGTCGGTCCATTTCCCATGTCTTCCCCACAGCCAGCAGATTAACCTATGGCTCTGACATCACCTCTTCTCCAGATCGGCGTGTTTCTTGCCTGGAGATGAACGCGGGGAAGAAAAACGCTAACCGTTGGATCGGTGCTGGTATCGCTGGGACAGTATGGGCTGATCAGGGTGTTGGACTATATAAGCGTCATCTAATCCTCAAAAACATGAACTGCTCAGCAATATACAGTTCTGTATCTTGATCATCATGAGAGGTCTTTTGTTGTCGACCGTCGCTGGCCTCGTCCAGCTCAGTGCCGCTCAGTCTTCGACTGCTCCCGCTGTACCAACAGGAACACCCATAACTGGCGATTACAGTGGCATATATCGCCCTCAAATTCACTTTTCTCCTCCCCAGCATTTCATGAATGACCCTAATGGCATGTTCCGCGATGCTGATGGTCTCTGGCACTTGTACTATCAGTATAATCCCACTGACGTAGTCGCGGGTAACCAGCATTGGGGCCATGCAACTTCAAAGGACTTGTACCACTGGGTGAATCAGCCAATTGCGCTTTTCCCACCGGAGAAAGACACTTATGTCTTTTCTGGAAGTGCTGTTGTCGATGTCAACAACACTTCTGGATTCTTCCCTGACCAGGACAATGGCGTCGTTGCGATTTATGTAAGTTGTCAATAGTAGTTGGATGATAGCAACACTAACAATACGCGGACCCTTTCATCGCCTACCGTTCAAGATCAGGCCATCGCCTACTCGCGAGATGGAGGCTACACCTTCACTCCATACGCCAACAACCCTGTAATCAACAGCACGTCTACTCAGTTCCGCGACCCTAAAGTCATTCGCTACGATGACTCATGGATCATGGTCGTTGCCTACCCTCAAGACTTCAAGATCGGCATTTTCGAGTCTGACAACCTCAAGGACTGGACGCCAACCAGCAACTTCTCCCACCACGGCCTTCTTGGACTGCAGTACGAGTGCCCCAACATGATCCCCATGCCCTACGTGGATGAGGACGGTAAGAAGCAAGATGATATGTGGCTCATGGCCATCAGCATTAATCCCGGGGCGCCTTTGGGAGGCTCTATCACTGAGTACTTCCCTGGTACTTTCAACGGCACTCACTTCGAGGCTGTTGACGCTGCTGCACGAATTGCAGACTTTGGCAAAGATAACTATGCTGGACAGTGGTTTTATGGTCTTTCACAAGACGAGCTTCCTGTTTCTATTGCTTGGGCATCCAACTGGCAGTACACCAGCGTTGTCCCTACTGGCGATGAAGGCTGGAGAAGTGCCATGAGTCTGCCTCGTGAGAACCACCTTACCAAGGCTAAGCGCGTTGGCTGGAAGCTTGTTTCTAAGCCATATGATCTCAGCCCTGTGCTGGGCCGTGAGCTCGCCTCCAACAGTAGCTTTGGAAACGGAACACTCATCGTTGACTACTCCGAGGTTGAGTCCAACGCTATTTACTGGGAAGTCAACGTCACTGGCATTCCCGATGGCGGAATTCTCCCAACCTCTTCCATGAACTGGACGTTCTCAAGCCCCATCACTAATGAAGTCATCAAGAGCGGCTACTACCTCGGTGGGGATCCCGTGTTCTTCCTCGATCGCGGCGGTGTCAAGGGCTTCGATAACATCTTCTACACAGATAAGACCTCCCTCGCCAGTCTTGCTACTGAGAATGGCACTTGGAGCTTGAGTGGTGTTATTGACAGGTCTATTTATGAGGCTTTCCTTAATGATGGTGTTGATAGTGTTACCAACACTTTCTTCTCCACAGAGCCATTGACGCTCATGATTTTCAGCGCGACTGACTTGCCGGAGGATGTTGAAGTTAGTGTCAAGGTTCATGCTTTGGAGAGTGCTTGGAAAGAGATGGAGAATGATGATGGGCTCGTGGCTGGAAACAAGACATCAAGTTCATAATGAAGCTGAATCATCTAAGTATCCCTAGTGGTCTATGATAGAAATGAGATAAAAGAACTAGCCATTTGTTTTTCATGCACTTCAACTTTGTCGTATACCGGGTCTGATTCTGACAATTGCATGCATAATCTTCCCATAGAATCTTAACCTCCATTGAAGCTACCTTGGTTCACCTTAAATCCAAAGTAGTGAAGAGCTTGTGCTGCTTGATTGGGGAGATGCTGATAAGAGCTAGCAATGCCCAAGCAAAGATCATCGGCCTGACATATCCGAATGCCTACCTGAGCCATAAGCCAATTACTCTTACATCAGGACACCTTCCGGGATACGGACCGACATTTTATTTACACCAAACCTTGTCCTACTCATTTTCCTTCGTGTAGACTATACTACAGACAGAGCATGAGAAAGTTTGTCTCAGCTCCGCTGTGACACTATTGGCTTGTGAGTCACCAGTAATCAAGGTACGTACCCTGCTTGAGTCATCCACCATGGCAGACAAACTGAGTGGTTTAATCCTGTGCAGCCAAGCCTTCATTTTACACTGCCATCGCTACTCATAATTTCCACCAAAACGCCCCGTGCCGAGAAGAAGCAGAGAAATTGCCAAAATGAAAACACTCGGCTTGATCGGCGGCATGAGCTGGGAGTCGACTACGACTTACTACCAAGAGATAAACCGTCGCGTGCGCGAAATACAAGGCGGCCTTCACTCTGCGCAATGCATCATCTTCTCTTTCGACTTTGCCAAGATCGAGGCTCTTCAACATGCGGGAAAATGGGACGAAGCGGGCCAGATGCTCAATGATGCGGCGGCCAGACTGAAGCTCGCTGGTGCTGATGCCCTCGTTCTGTGCACCAACACGATGCACTTCGTCTCTCACGGCATCGAAGCCGCTTCACAGTTACCTCTGATCCATATCGTTGATCCAACAGCCACGGCGATTATAAATGCGGGCTTCAAATCCGTCGGCCTTCTCGGGACGCGCTTCACCATGGAGAAAGATTTCTACAAATCACGATTGAGCGATAAGTTTGGACTGCAAGTCATTATTCCGGATGAAGAAGACAGAGGGACTGTGCATGATATCATATACAAGGAGCTCTGCAATGGCATCATCAAGGATGAGTCTCGCGAAGCATATAATCGGGTTATTAGCAAGCTTAAAGCTTCCGGTGCTGATTGCCTGATCATGGGATGTACGGAGATTGGACTGTTGGTCGACGAGGCTGGGAGTGAGCTGCCGGTATTTGACACTGCAAAGATTCATGCAATCGCAGCTGCGGACTGGGCAATTTCCGGATGATATTATGCATGCCCTTCTAGATTATAAAATTTAATGATGATTAAATCAGGGCTCGCTTTCTACTGCAACCTGTAGATCCACCATTGAGGCACGCTGATCAATAACTTCTACAGGCGATACAAATAATACTTTCAACTAGGTCTGAAGGGAAGTGGCTTTCCGACTGATGGGGAATGAGTTGAGGGTGCAAACTTTCAGCATTGTTTCTCACAACCCTTGAGGTCGGGGTTGGAGAACAAGGTAGGAGATCTCACATGACTTGGTGGTTGTGTTGATTAAACAAGTAGAACGGCCCAAGAGACTTGCGGTGCCGGAGTTGCACATATAGACACATACGAGCGATATGCTGTAACTTGAGTCATGAACTTTCAGTCTTTACGTTATGAGACACTAAGAGCACTGAAGGAAACGTGCGTCGTATAACTGACATGGCTAGTAAGGTGAGAAGGAGTGAATTGAGTTAAACTATAGCAATGCGATTGTGCAGACGGAAATGACTGGCTGGAGCTAAACTACCAAAGAACTCGTACTAACTTCGAACCTCAAACAGGTCCACATGAAAACAATGCAGTTCTACTTCTACTCAACTTCCGGAAACAACAGTGAATCTAAGCGCTGACAATCTCACCCATGACAGCCAGAACATTAGCGGAAGCGCGCGAGTTCTCAGCGTTGATAGTGAGAACACCAGAGCTAGAGTCCCAAGTGTTTCCGTGGGATTCATTCTCCTCAGAAGAGGAACCAGAAGCGCCGATGCGGAAGCCGAAGATGCTGATACCACCACCGCCTTGAACCGTCTTCTTGTAGTCTTGGTCAAAAGCAGTCTTGGCGTCACCACCGAAGCTGATCTCCATGCTGACACCCTGAGCGATGAGCATCTGTGTGGGGCGAACCTTTTGGAACATGGCGGGTGGCTTAGCGCCGAGTCTGGCCATGAGGCTCTTGACATCGACGTTCCTGCAGCCGGGTTAAACAATGGATGGTGAAGAAGGGGGTATGACTAACCAAGAACCAGGTTCAAATGGGACGGTCTTGTAGTGCTGGATCTTGAGAGCAACCTTGACGTCCTTCGCGTTGGAGCTCATGTTGAAGTTGGAGTGTTCAACACGTCCACCTCCAATAGCGTAGAAGTCAAAGACGGGGACGCGACTGAAGGAAGCACTGCCCTGAGCTTCAGTGAAGCCGATGTCTTTGAAGGAAGACTGCTGGCCGGTAGAGAGGCTAATGCCAAACTCATCCGGTTTCTTGTTTGAAAAGCCAACCCAGCCATCAAGCATGGCAGCATAGCCCGAGATAGAGTACTGAGGCACGTATTGGGTCTCGAGCGGGTGAGGAAGGATGGGCTTTCCAGCAGCATCGTAGGTGACAGACTGAATGCTAGCCTTCATGTTGTAGCTGATAGCGATTGGTCAGTCAGATCAGAAGTAAGGGAAATCTGGACATGGAGGGCACGTACCCTTTCAGCTCAGCCAGAGTGTTAGATCCGTTGGCAGCACTCTTCATAGCTTCGGCAAGAAGAGCAGAGCCAGCACCACCAATGGCATTGGTCTTCATTTGAACTTCATTGGCGGCAGCCTCCCTGTGTTATGGATGTCAGCAAGAAGTCCCCATTGTCTCAATATTGGGAGGTTATGTACCAGTTTTGGAAGGCAACCAGGTAGGCATCGGCATTAACCGGGGCCCACTGGGCAAATGACTTGGCCTTGTCTGGGTTGTCATCGTCCTTGAAGTCCTGCATTGCCTGCTTCTTTGCATCATCCAGCTCGGAGCGGAGGATAGCCAATCTCTCCTTCGCCTTGTTGAGTCTGTCCCAGGCGTCGGGGGAGTTATCGCCACCAGCGCCCTATAGTGCATATCGTTAGTCAACGCCATTCCACTAGAAGTTACGAGGGAAATTTACCGGAGTCAGGGTCTGCAGGGTCATGTTGAGCGCTTCAGAATAGCGCGAGACCTTGCTAGCAACAAAGTTGGGGTTGGTAGGATCCAGCAAGAAGTCTGCATACTGGTAGATTCCCCAGTTGGTGCAGACAGCGGGAATATCTTTGCCACCAGAGATACCAGCAGTGTTAGCAGCAGCGATGTAGACTCTGGTGTTATCGCCGACCGGGCCGCTGACCATGATGTTCTTGATGGTCGAGGCGTAGGCCTTCCAAAAGAGCTGGTTCTCTTCAGACATGGTGTGGGGAAAGGCTTGATTGATTGGGATAAGAAGAGGGAAGATGTTTGTGTTTGTGTTTGTAAGTTGGTGTTCTTGTAGTGTTTGGTGAACTGTTCGGTGAGAGCCAGAAGTGAGGGAGAGCACCAACTCTTTATACAAGAAAGACTCTTCGTCGTGACTACTGCAACTCGTGTCCCTATGTAAGCTAAGGTGGTCCGCGGTACACAGTTCCCTAGCTTGGCGAATTCTGTCAGCCGGCTTGAAACAGTCAGACTGATGCACGCTATGTGATCTACATGCTGAGTTCACTTCACCAAGACCATCGCTAAGACGCTTTGATCGCAAGCACAAGATTATGAGCCGTGCTTGATGCATGTTAGTCCGCTGCTCTTTGCTGCAGGCTGTCATTAGACGGCACAACTGAGAATGATCAACCCTGAGTACGTGGCGAGGTCACAACGGCAGAGAAACGGTTCACTAGATTCTCCATGGCTAGCTGAAATGCCAGAATAGGAACCATTCGTGAGTAGTAAATAGCTTGGCTTCTCGGATGTGTTTCTTTCCGGGAAATCTCCAGTTGACACGGCCAGGCTGAGCTCGGAACTGTCGAAAATGGGAGCAGGTATTGACGAAGTGTTTCGGATATGTGATATAACACAGAATCTAGAGTGAGGGTAATGCTTCTACTATGCTTTATTAATGAGTATCGTTATCCAATGCGGCAAACCTATACAGCAGATTGGATAGTTGTTAGCAAAGTTGGATTTGCTGGGATTTGACGATAACGGTCAACGTAATAAAAGCTCCTTCACACTTATGATACTAGATGATGAAGTTGAAGTTCGGCCTGATATTTCCTAGCCCTTTTCCTTGATAAAATGATAGATGACAGCCACAAAGTGTCACAGCCAGCCACTCTGAACGACAATAGTAACCGAGCCGCCACTTGCCACGCACGGCATGTAGCTTCTCAGCTGGATCACATAATTAGTGTAATGAGAGACAGCTCGAAAAAAGAAAGGTGAATGCTCACCCGACACGGTTTGTTTTATATTTCCCGTAATACGAGCCAATACTGGAGACCCTAGATACCATGATCGAGCCTCACCCACAGATGGAGGGACCCAGTCACTTCCCCATAGCTTTTCCGGCTTACTTTGTCACTTTGGATAGGAAAATACATGCACCAGACTCCACATTATAATAGATAACTCATGCTGCTCGCTCGAAACTCACGTTGGAAAGATCATCAACCTTGAGACCCAAATCGATTCGACTGGGTTCAGGGCAGCAGTCTTCAACTCCCGTACTTTCTCGGAACAGACACCATGCGACTCACGGCAAGTTTGGCCGCTAGCAAGTGGAACTTCACTCTCTTGGCAAACGGCGGATCCAGACTTGTCTGGAAGGCCTATGCCATTGCATTGCAGGCCCATATGACGACACAAGATGACCTGGACAATTCTACCAAGGCCATCTTCGTCGCTTCTCCGGGCCTCTTCGATATCCCTGCAGGGCAGTTTGCTCCTCGGGAGATCACCAATGATCACATCTTCCGCCGGACTGATGCCCTGCAGAATACCCGATCCCCGTTCTACTCGTCCGATGGAGAAAGCTACTTCGACTACCGTCGCAAGTACGTATCCGCCTTTGGAATACAATCGTGGAAACCCATCCAACTAACATGATGCCAGATATCTGCAAGTTATACATGATGATGTAAGTCTCTCCGCCCTTCCTGTGCCCTAGCAAGATGCTGATGATGGAGTAGGCCATGACTTCATCTGATGTCACTGGCTCAATCTCAAAGCTCCGCTCTGAAGTTGAGCTGGCACAGGACAGGAGTGCACAGGCATACCTCCGGGACTTCGGTCTGTATCAGAAAGTTGCAACTGTGGCTAGGTCCGAGCTTACCAACTTTGAAGCGTGGGGCGAGAAGTTCGGCATTTATTATGCATGGGCAAAGAGCGAGCAGAAACGGCTCGAATCGGACTACACCCTTGCCGCCACTAAAACATCGAGCAGTGTTGGCTTGGTATTGGCTGCATTTGATCTGGCACGGGATACCTCAACGCTCAGACTTGGGTAAGTAGACATTTCTCCAAGCCGCTTCACATGATCCTATTCTGCGGTTGCTAACCGTGCATAACACTCTCATAGGAGCAACATGCCATGTTCGAATATGGACATTCCATCTTCAATAGGGCGCGCACAGACTCCGCTAGTAGTTCCTGCTGACCAGATATATTATCGGCCGCTCTACTCGATCAACGGTATCGACCGGAGAGTTGACTCCTGGGTTGGCGCACAAGATGGCGGCCGTGAAGAGGTTGAGTTGGATCTGGATCTTGCCAATGCCAGGACAGCTACCTGGGCAAGCCTTGGGTTTCCTAACCTTGATCACGACCCTCTCTTCGACACTAACCTGATCGATGCTACTAATCCGGATGTGATACTTTCACTCAAGGCTGGGGGCATGCAAGCATTCGACGTTGATCGGGGTTTTTGGTGAGCTTCCGACACCGTCACATTGAACTCACTAACGGTGTTGTGTCACGACAGGGATGTTAGCGCCGCTGCTCGATCGCAGCTGGGCTCGGCTGTAGGCAATGAAGGACGTTCCGGCAAACTCATGAAGATCACCAGAATCTTGTTGGGGTACAAAGTGGAGATCAGGATGACATGCGCGGACGGCAAGAAAGGTCAGCTGTCTGACGCTTTGGCCGTCTCGGGTGGAGAGAAGATATTAGGAATGACAACTGACAGGTGTACTGTTGATAATGAAGATGAGAAAGTTGTCGTTGCTAGTGCCCCTAGTGGCTTTCCGACAGTGCTAGCAGTCCTGGGACGCGAGATTTAGGCTGAGGGCCATCTCTTTCCATCATGATAAGGATGGCAAAGCCTCTAAGACATAATAGCGGCTCAATCCTCTTCAGATGCTATTCAATCGAGTATCTTATTATCCCGCCTATATAAAACTCTTCCAAGAACAGAGCTTTTCTTCGTTTGTGGTCGCCGTCGTGATACGGAGCTATTGCGTGGCACAGTACAAATGGAGGTGATGAAAACCTCGATTTATGAGATGTCAGATCCAAAAGAACCATTGAGGACTCAAGTATATTATCTCAACCCGTATATGTAAAACTAGTGTAAGATGGCGTTCAAGTGAATAGGAAGCGAAACAATAGCGCGCCTTGGCAGTCATCCCGCTCCGATTCATTGCTGTGGCTTTCTTAGAGCTACCTAAGCGAACGGCTGCCCCATGATTCTCAGATCAAGATAACATGTCCTCTGACTACTTATTACGGTTTGAACATAGGTCAACCCTGTGATAAACCACCTGCTGCCTACCAGCCATATCCGAGCGAAACCTGCTTGATCATAATTCATAGTTTTTGGATTCTACTTCAATCTGAGAGCTCTAGCAATATAGCAATTCCAAACCATTCTGTGCAATACCCTGTCGCTTGAATCTAGCTCTTGGCCGCAAGCTTGGCTTGACGATGGAGTTCTCTCGGTGGCTGACTTCCACTCTTTGAAACGACTTTTGTCCTTGCGCCTCTACTCAAATGTCTTCCGTCATCCTCTGTTCTTACGTAGTATGCCAAATCAGCCGTAGGATCCCACTCAGTCTGAGATAGTCCATTGCCCAGCCACGCGAACCTATTCCCGCTGTACTCAAAGTCATAATCCTCAAAGCGAGGCTCTCGCATAGCTTCCAAGTAGTGCAGCGTAGACCCAGGCCACGTGATCGAAGACTGACCCCAGTTCGGCTTGATGTTGTGTGAGTGCCGGCAGTTATCAGACCATACCATCTTCTGAATAACCTGTGCCATGTAGCTCTTGAAGTCGTAGCATGCTGCCGCTTTCAAGCTCATGCTATGCATGCTGTGTTCAGTCTGATACTTGTCGATAAATGCACAGATGAAATCAGTTTGGGCTTCTATTGGGGCGATGACGGGGCCGTTGGAGATCGGTGACCATGGACCTGCGAGGGTGAATGAGTTTGGACACTCGGAAATACCAACTCCCATGTAGCCCGTAATAGAGGTGCTCCAATCTTCTTGAAGGTCGTGCCCTTTGAAGTAGATGGGATAACGAGGGATAAAAGAGGTGTCAAAGCCAGTGGCAGCAATAATGACGTCGCCTTCGAAGTGTTGTCCATCGTCGCTTATACAGCCTGTCTCGGTGATCTCCTTGACACCAGAGTAGATCGCTTGGACGTTGTCTTCCTTGATTGCCTACGCGTTCTGTCAGACTAAGTGACGCCAACATGAGACTCAACTCACGTAAAGAAACTGATCTCCCGAAGGGAGAATCCGTTTGCATCCGACTGGAAAGTCAGGAACAAGCTTCTTCTGAACTTCTTTATCGAGGACAACTTTCTTCATCTCGCTCTCCAGATGCTCACGAGCTTGCTTCTGAAGGATAGTCCCTTTCATGTACATAGCTAGGGTAGGGTTAGAAAGAGTAATTCGGGGTATCTAATCAGAATGACTTACTGAAGAAGCTGTTCAATGTCCTTTCATTTTCCAACCGCAGCTTCATGACCGACTCCGGATCACTGACGAATTTCTCAATCTCTTCTGAAGAGAATTTGCCCTTCTTTGAGTTGACCGATGGTAAGGTCCATCGAGGGGTTCTAACAAAGACCTTGGCAGATTTGACATGTGGTTGAATTGTGGGTAGAATCTGAACACTTGATGCTCCGGACCCTATCAGCAGAATATCTTTGCCGTCAAGAGGTACCCTGTTATCCCACTTGGCGCTATGAAGCTTTGGTCCCATGAACTTCTCGAGTCCTGGCACGGACGGCCAAGCCGGCTTGTTCAAGTATCCGGTCGCATGAATGAGAATATGGCACCAGTCTTCTCTCGTCGCATCAGACTTCAAGTCAGTAACTTTGACGTTCCACCGGCCTTTTGGCTGGTCCCAAGATGTCTCGACAACTTGGTGTTCAGTCTTGATATGTTTGAGCAAATCGTACTTGATAGCAAAGCCCTCAAAGTATTCCTTGATCTCATCTGAGCTTGCGAGAACAGATGAGAAATCCGCCTTTGGTTCAAAGGAATATGTGTAATTATGCGAGGGGACATCGCAGGCGCAGCCCGGGTAAGTGTTCTCATACCAGGTCCCTCCCACTTCAGGATTCTTTTCATAGATCTTATAACCTGTCAGTCCGGTACTTCGCTGTATCCGGTGTACGCACAATCAATGAGTAGTTCTGAAATGACCTCCTCAGCTTGTAAGCCAAGCAAAGCCCAGAAACGCCAGCGCCGACGCAAATGATCTTGACGAAGCGCTCATCGAAGATGGCTTCTGCCTTGGGTGGATCCATATTATCCAAAGAAGGTTCAATTAATGCCTAAATTTGTGAGATAAATGTGTTGTTAGCTGTAGGGACCTGCGGCTGATAGCTTGTATTCACCACGCAAAATTCCGATCTGTACGACTTACCCTACGGGTCTTGGCACACGCCGATCGATGAAATCTCCGAGGCTGTGAAATTCCCGATTAGGATGCATCATCCGCCACTAATGCCGCTGTCACCATCACGAGGAAGTATTGTCTAACATCTCTAAGCATTGTACAGCTGACAAACATTTTTACGTGACGTGTTTTACGCAAGTACCACTCCAAATCCACGCTGGAACTGTTGTTGATGCAGTTTTCGTACGATGAATGGCTTATCGCAATGTTAACGCGCGTCAATGAAACGAGATTTGGTTGCTTTTCTGCTGCATCATGCATGCAATGATACCTTGAACCAGCAGGGCACCTAAACATAACAGGAAACTGTTTCGCTCGTGTCATCCTCTCCAATTGCTTACTTCCATGGATGTGTCGCCGGTGTTTAACCTTATTTGCTTCTGTCAATTGAGAAATCAGACGGGAATAGTTTCCACCTTCTAACTCGGGTCAATCGTATTTCTTGGCTGGCACAGAATCGTACGTCAGATTGTAGTACCCTGTCGCTCATTACTCGCGTGGAAACGCTTGGGCGGGCCGCGGTATCCGATGACAACACATGAGATTTGCAGAGACTTTTCATTGGAGAATGAAACCTTGTCCTTGGTTGGAGCAAAATTACACCCTGGCTTCCGTATCACGCAAAAGGGGCACGGTTCAACATGGATCGTTAGGAAGTCTCCCCGGAGTCAACGATCTCTTTAGTTCGCGGGGACTAATGGTAGTTTCGGGTATATCCGTTCCACTGAATCAGTAGCCAAGATAGAACATCTCTAAGTTGCATTTCTAGATCTAAGAAAATGGCTCAACCAACGCAGACTACCACCGGGAATCTCGCGGCTGCACATAAGTCCCCTGAACTGCCTCAACATCGATACGCTGCTCCACTCTAATACCACTCCGAAACTGACGCGGCTGTTCCGGTAAAGAAGGCAGGTCCTTCTGCACGATCTCCTCTTGGCTCTCGGACCGAGAAACCACGTTGGTTATTGAGTAAGGGTCATGCACTTTGCTGTTGTTCGCGCGCCCAGATCGGAGTTCATGGCTCTCAAGCCGACTGCCGTTGTAGTGCGGTGTCTGAGAGTTGCCCGTCTTGTCGGTGGCGTAGCCGGCCATGACCCAGAAGCGTCGCTTGAGGAGAGGTGTGACCATGGGGGCTTGGCCGACGAATATGCCTACGCAGTCTTCGCGCATTGACCAGAGAGCTGAGACACCTTTTTGGTTCAACTGACTCGTTGTTAGCACGTGCCATTGTAGGAGATTTAGGTTGGGGGACTTGCGTTGAAGATGAGGACGAAACGGAGAATGGCGGCGAACATGCAGAAGAAGCCTAAGCTGAAGAGAAGGATGAGACCGAACTTCTTGAGACGATTGGTTTGAATGCCGACCAGTACCTATACTCTGTTAATAGACGTCGTAGAAGAGACAGCAGCCGTCATACTGGAATTGGTATGAGCATGATACAAATGTCCGTAACCAAGTTAAAGACCAAGATCACGACAAAGAAGGTAAGGTTTTGAGGAACGCATTGGCCTGTCGGAAGTTAGAAAAGTCACCGACTATTCTCATATCCCAATACTTACGTCCCGGGTCTGGCCAGACTTGCCAAAGGTGATGAAACGGTCGACAGGTTGCAGCCAGCGTAATGATGATAACCACCACTGACAAGACCACCACGGCCATCAACGGCTTCACGAACCTCTCGGTCCAGAGACCCCTCACAACACGACTGTAGAAGCACAGCATGTTGAACTTGAGTGTCCAGAGAATAACCACGTACCCAGTCAACCCAAGAAGGAACATCTGCGACCCATACGCCCACTTCTTACGATCCTCCTCACTCATGTTCTTCCTCTCCTCAAAGGTCAAGTCGGAGGTATGGCGGCCCTCGGCGCCTTGGACAAAGACTTGGCCAATTACGGGTGCAGCAGTCCACATTCCCTACCGTGAACCGTTAACGATCGAACACGTCAGTCATGGAATGGAGACTCACAGCGACTGCGATGACGAGGTAATCGTCCCAATCGTAGTTCCTAAAACCAACCATTTTCGTGCGACAAAAGATGCGAGCCGCAATCATGGCGGTACCAATAACGTAGAGAACCCATATCTCTGCGATCTGACCGGCTAGAGCGGTCATTGTAACGAACGGAAGAAAGAAAGCTTTAACAAAAAGAAATGACAACTGCAAGCAGCTGAACGGGTTGGCAAATAAGCATATCGAGGCATGTAAATGAAGGAATGGTAGCGTGATCCTTTACAATTTCTTTTCAACGTCTTAAAAGTCGAAACCCCGCGGCATGTTGTAAATTAAGGTTACTCCCTATATCGCCCCCGACGGAAGATAAAACAATTCATAGTCCAGCAATTAACTACAAGCAGTCAGATCTTTTCCCTTCCTTGTATCTTTATGCCTCGGACGTAAGACACGCAACTGAGAAGTCCCTCTTCGATTGTTGCGTCTTGTCAGACTCTCTGGCGACTCAGTGGATACGCCAAGGTTCTCGATGGAGGGTTCCTGGGGTGAGCATCACATGTTTTTAGGCTTTTCATGTCAGGGCCCGCTGGGATGTAACCATCGTGGTGGGATTGAGATCCCTGGGTTTGTGAGCTGCAGATGTCAGGGGCATTTCCAGATTCAGATGCTGGACTTGCTTGTTGGTTCTCCATCTTGTGGTGCTGATAATGCTTCAGTTATGTCGGCAGTTGATTCGGGAAAAACAGGTCATGGCACGATTGTAACGTCCACGACCGGACTTTGAGAAGTGCTAGGTGCGTGGCAGTATGATAGATCAAATACTCCGTTCCGAATATTGCCCAGATACAGTCATTACCGCACATGGCTGAAGTTGATGTCCTGGAACAATGCCCCTGCTCATGAAACGACAAACCAACAGGCACCGGACCAACAGTTCAGATTCCGCGTACGCTCAACATAGAACCAACGCTGTTTCAATCCTCTTAACAAGGAAGGTGAGTGCATCGCCGATACTATTTATTCGTCGGCCCGTTCAGACTCAAATCTCCCAATCCAGTCCATCCTTCTTTTCTTATTTTCGGCACAGCATTCCCGAAAATGTCCGCCCCCATCCGAGTTGCAGTCACCCAGGCTGAGCCTGTCTACCTTGACCTAGCTGCATCTGTGAAAAAAGCATGTGGCCTTATTGCCGAGGCGGCGCAGAACGGGGCCAAGCTTGTTGCCTTCTCTGAATGCTGGCTACCCGGATATCCTGCGTGGATCTGGTATGTTTGTGTTTCGTTTACTAGATTGGCTTGTGCGTTTGGCTAATCTCGGTAGGGCTCGATCTGTTGACTTTGAGCTGCAGACGAGATATATCTATAATTCACTGCCGATTGAGTCTGAGGCTATGGATATGGTCAAAGCAGCTGCCAAGGAAAACTCCATCGCTGTTGTTCTTGGTTTCTCTGAGAAGAGCCCCTCTCATAGCGTGTACATCTCACAGGCTATTATCTCACCTCAAGGCGAGGTCTTGTTACACCGAAGGAAGATCAAGCCCACTCACATGGAACGCACTGTCTTTGGCGATGGTACCGGTGCTGATCTGAACAATGTCGTGGAAGTGGACTTTGGAGCTGAGCATGGTAAGATCAAGGTGGGATGCTTTGCATGCTGGGAGCATACGCAACCACTTCTCAAGTATCACAGCATCTCGCAGGGTGAAGTGATCCATATCTCCATGTGGCCACCTATTGATCCCAGCATGGGCGTCAATCACCCTGGTCTGTGGAGCATGACGGCCGATGGGTCCCAGAACCTGTCCCAGACATATGCAATTGAGAGCACCACGTATGTGCTTCACTGCACGTCTGTGTGCACCCAGAAGGGCATCGACGTCTTGAAGACGCAGGATGGGTTGGCTTGTCGCCAGCCTGGTGGAGGCCACAGCTGCGTTATCGGACCCGATGGGCGACGTTTGACGGAACCGTTGGGTGATGGAAAGGCAGATACTGAGGGTATTGTCTATGCTGACTTGGATTTGACAAAGGTTGTTGCGACTCGGGGATTTTTGGATATCATGGGTCACTACAGTCGTCCGGATCTGCTGTGGCTCGGAGTGGATCGCCAGCCAAAGGAGAATGTTATTGCTAAGCAGTACAAGCCTGCGGTGCAAGAGGAGACAGAAAACACTGTCAATTGATAGGCAGATCTGGTGTAGTCAGCGGTTATAAATCGGAGCTAGAACTTCGTCGTCAGCTGAATGTTACCAAATCTAAGCAGCGAACATCTGCATGTGCCTTACTCATGCTTCATAAACAATTGCCTCGTTGCACGTCTCCGAGCAGCTACCCAAAACCATGACTGGCTTTCAGTGCTTTCTCTTGGCAGCATAAAGGTGGACTCGATTTCATGCGAGATGAGCTGGTTGTTCCCGTGAGGCACCGATCATTGTATCACGCTTGTTCCGATAGGGAATCATGCCGCGATCGTGCTAAACATGGCGGAGCCTAGACTGAGACTTGGTTGTCATGAAACACGGTGGCACTAACAATATAAATAAATAAGGCATCTCTTGAGCCATTGAGAGAAATCTTCATCATTTTTATGCCATTGATAATCTCATTAAAATGCCCGGGAAATTGGACCTCTCAACAATTGACTCTGTGACCTTCCATTCCCGGCACCGTACCAAAAACAAGACGGGGCCACCGGTGGACGTCCATCAGCAATACTGGAACAAAACTGTCGGCTCAACATTGAAGAGATTCCTCACCAGTGCCGGGTATGATGATCGTAGCCAGTGCCGAATCCTGGATCAGTTCTCCAACCTCGTCGCACCATTTCTCGGACCATCTCCGGCGCTGGGCGAACCGAAATGGAAGAGCTTTATGACTGATAATCATTGCCCGGTAGAGCTCAGCTGGGACTTTCATGTCACCAATAGCCGGCCCACGATCAGATACTCCATGGAGCCCATCGGCCCCGACGCAGGGACAGCGGCAGATCTATACAATGCTGAAGTTGATGCAGAGTTCGCACAACGAGCAATCAGAGCATTCCCCGGAACCGACGGAACATTATTCAACCATTTTTACGATTACTTCAATGGCCAATGGGCCGCCCATAAGCCAGAAGGCCACCGGAGCACCATGTTCTGGGCGTTTGACCTGAAAGAGTCAGCTACTACGAACAAGGCTTACTTCTTTCCTGGCGTCGTAGCTCATTCGATGAGCAGGTCAACACTTGATGTCGTAACGGATGCAATATCTTCTGCTCCTGGTTGTCGATCGGAAAACATCAGCGCCTTCACCAGCTTTTCCAGATTCGTCAACGAACGCCGGTATCTCGAGCTTGAGATGGACATGCTGGCACTGGACTTGGTGACCATCGAAAAGTCGAGACTAAAAATCTACTTTCGAGATAGGCGAACAGATTTCCGATCAGTCACAGAGATGATGTCACTTGGGGGCAGAATGCAGGGCGAGGACTTCAAAGTTGGCATGAGAAATCTGAGGAATCTCTGGGACATATTATTAGGATCGCGTGGAGTACCTGATGGTGTTTCCCTCCCGCACAAAGATCATCGCACAGCTGGGATTCTCTACAACGTCGAGTTTCGTGCAAACAGCGCGATGCCAAAGGTCAAGATCTATATACCAGTCCGGCACTATGGAGAGAACGACTCACAGATAATTGAGGCCTTGAAAGGCTATTTTAGAGATCAGGCTCAGGCTGGTAAGTTGTCCGATGATGCAGTTAATCCGGACTGGATAGAGAGGTATTCAGACTGTTTGTACAGTATTTTGTGAGTACATTGGCCTTGCGATATGTCAGGACACCTGGTGGCTAACAACCCTTAGCGGAGAGGATACACTATTGAGTGGTCTAGGCGTTCACACCTACATTGGTTGTTCGATACAAAGCGAGGGCAACCTTCGTGTAGTGGCTTACGTCAACCCTCAGCAATAATTGTCCATCAAAAATGATTACAAGAGTCGAAACACGGGGGTTTAAGAGAGATATAGAACCGAAAAGATTGACCTTCGACTTTTGAAAGTCTCGCACCGAATCCTTAATGCCGATGTTTTCACCTGATTATATCCACGTCTGCTCCCTAATCTCACTGTCCCCTGGCATCGCACTATCGGGCCTCCCCCAACCTCAGCTATTCCGCTTTGGTACTCTTCAGTAGCACGTGAACAGACTCTAATTTGGTCCAGTGTCACCCCTTTCAACCTTTTTGAGGTTTCATGAAGTCTTTATCATACTTCAAAACCCAAGCCCAATCTCCGATTCTGTCATCCTGGACACAACTGAACAACGTATATGAAATAAACTGGCTCAGGCCCAGTGACTGAGGTCCGCCTGCTGCCTGTACTATACTGGCTGCCCCGTGGATATGTCGTAAGGCCATTGGAATGTTCCCGAGAAGCATCTACAATTGCCTGTGAATATTTTCTTCCGAGCACTACGTCAACCCCAGATTTGAATGGGAAAGCTTACTTCATCAAATGATAGAACCAAAGCACTCGATACCGACCGAGGGCTTATTGACATTGGTTGCATGGCAACGTCATTTCGGAGTTTTGCCAGGTGCTCCAGTTTATACCGAATAGCTATTTCTTCGAATTCGATATTGGACTCCACCATGGATAAATGGCGGGAAGCGGCCAAGAGAAACCCTCTGATGAATTCTGCATCGTGCGACGAGATGATGATCCAATTTTTCTTGATATATTCGTGGTACTGACGTATAGACCTTGCTATGGGACAGCGAGCGCTAAGATACGGCATCACAATCTTGATATCTGTATAGACAATTAGTTTGCCAATGGCCAATAAGGTGACACTATATCCTGGAGGGCTTAGATGCTTCAAACCATGAACTAACAATGATCAAATATGAAACATTCGTCATTTGTGAGAGTTGAGAGGAAATTGATATATGGTGATAGTAGTGGCTGATGGATGTGAAGCTCCGCTGTAGAAGGAGCCGCTTGGTTGTACAAGGTCTGGTTTGGAGGCTGGGCTCTTGGACTTGAAGCTTTGATAATATGTCTCTTTTCTGGTTTAGAATCGTTTACCATAGCAATCCTTTTTGCTTTTCCAGGTCCGCGAAGCTTCCGTGCTCTGGCGTGCGCCACCTGAGCAGAGTATGAACGGGCTTCGCGTTTTGACTCTCGGAGAGCCTCGGGGCCTGCATTGTGCACTACCTGAATGAATTTCATCGTCAAAATTTCGACTACTCCTAATATCTGATCAAGTTCAAGGCTGTGTGAGCCTTTGTGTTCGACTGGCCTGTATAGACGGTGCGAATTCGGCATTTGTCAGCACGAATGATGTAGCTGAATATTGATCCTACTTGATACGGACTAGTGAGCGGATGGATAACTAATCACAAAAACCCCTCCAAAGGTTGAATGTCATTTCTTTAAACATGATATGGAAGAATATCCCCAATCTCCGCATAGATAGCCCCAAGAGCATCGGCTACATCATCAGGCAGCGGCCCATCCTCAATCGCATCAATATTAGAGTTCAGCTGCTCCACGCTCGAGGCACCTATGACGATAGCATCGCCAAGCTCTCTGCTCAGAGCTCCATGGTGCGCTGTCCACCGAAGAGCCGCAGCGTGGCCGCTGATTCCGTGTCGAGCAGCTGCAGCCAGTGCCTTCTCCGTGGCCTCCGAGATGGAGGGTTTGAGATAGCGGTCAGAGTACAGACTTCCGAGGAAAATCTAATAGGCAGGTCAGTAATGCGTGAAATGCATCAAGGTATGTGTAGACACTTACAGATTTATCAAAGCGGCCTCCGGGCTTAACGTTCTTGTGATTTCCAGCAAAGAATCCAGCCCCAGCCGGACTAAAAGCATAGAAAGCGATGCCGTGTTGTCGCAAGATTGGGAAAAGTTCCTTTTCTGCGGACCTCGCAATCGGATTATACTCTCCTTGGTAGACGCTGGGCTTGACGAAGTTGTGTTCTTGACAAATCTTGACGATGGTCTCGACCTCTTGAGCTGTGTGTTTGCTGATCCCCCAGTACTTGATCTTTCCTTCTTTATGAGCCTGGTCCATGGCTTCGCAGGCTTCTTTGAGGTCAGTCGCTCGGTCAGGTTGATGCAAATACTCGATGTTAATCTGCTGGATTCTCAAGGCACTCAGGGAATCGTTGATGTCTTTGAGGATGTTCTCCTTGGAATGAGCCCCGTCGTGGAACGAGTCGACCTTTGTGTCGATGATGAAGTTCTTCTCAGGGATTGCTCCGATCTTAGGCTCACTTGTGCCGGGTGCATGAGGTGAGTAGATGCGCGCAGTGTCGATTTGGGTATACCCTCGCTTAGTGAAGGCATTGAGAAACGCAATGACCTCGCTTGGCTCGTGGAAGCGTACTATGGGGTCAGCTTTGCCGTCACCGACCTGTTGGTAAGTGGTCAGACATGGAATATTCTTGAGAATGAACGAGGGGAGTTTATAGCCTACATTTGCTACTCCTAGGACAATATTGATCTTTGAAGACTTTGAGGTAGACATGGTAGCTCGGCTCAAACGAGTATGAAAGAATAACTGATTGTAGTAGTGGATGAAATAAGATGGTAATGGAAGCTCTCGAAGTTTGATGGTTTTGAAGTTTTTATGTGTTGGATATTTGGTGCCTCTTTATACTTGACCTGTCTGCCAGAGGGTCTATCATCGGAGTTATGCCTTGGTATTTGATCCTTCCTTAATAGGAAACTTCAGCACCAGCCAATTTCTAAGCTGGCTTACAAGCATGCGCCTTGGCCGTGAATCGCACGTCATCCAAAGATCTATTGTCAAAGTCTGCCCATCAGTGCCGAGAAGGCTAGAGTGGGGGCTTCATCGTATCAATACCTAATTATTGGCTTACTCACTGACATTGATCCTTCCCTTTCAGGCAAGGTCTTTTCCCAGCAGAAAGAATCCACGCCAGCACTAATGAGCATTCTTCTTAGTGCGTAAGCCTTCCGCTGTGTCGGAAGGATAGATTATCAAATTCAGCTTTACTAAGCTTTCGCCTGCTTATCTCAAAGAAAATTGTACAGTGAAAAACGGAACTCTAGCTTGTACAGATGTGCAATATGTATTCCATGGTAGGTCTAATAATAATACAACAAGAAACGAATGTGGAAGTATACAACCATCTGATAGCTCGGAAAAACACAAACAGATAAACAACAAATGATGGGATATCTCGATACATAAAGGGATATAAAGTAGAAACGACAGGGGTTAATAAAGTAGGTCGAAGTGATGAGTTCGGTTATCAAGTGACGCTTAGTTAGAGTAATGGGCGACATAGCCGACTTCCATCATGCTACCATAACCGTCGCAGGTGTTGCCGTTGGGATATCCAGGCTATTATAGTGTCAGTTTATACTTCAAGTATATCGTGGAGTATTTTATAACTTACCCAAGTACCACCAACAGCGACATTGAGAATGAAATACATTGGGCTATGGCACAAGGTATTCCAGACTCCCTCATTGTTAATTCTCGCTCCCGAGATCTGGTGAAACTGCTGTCCATCGAGGAACCACGTAATAGTCTCATCTCGCCAGCTGCTCTTGGCTCTGTTGAACTCAATCCTCCAGGTATGCCAGTCTTGATTCGGGAGTCCAATCTTTCCACCGATCCCGGTACCTTCGTTGCAAATGCCACCGGGGTAGACATCGCAGTGCGCAGTTCCGTATCCCGTCAACTGCCCGTTCACTGTCTCCATGATATCAAGCTCGCCACAAGAAGGCCAGCTACCCCCGTTGCGTAAGATGTTTCCAAGCATCCAGAAAGCAGGCCAGATCCCCTGCTTGTTGTTGGTCGAGCAAGATCCAAAGCGCAGGTTGGCTTCAGCTCTAGTGATCTTGCCTGCCTGGGGAGTGAAGACATATTTGCTTTCGACACGGCCAGAAGTCCAGCCTTTGAGGGCTGAAGCGTCTCGCCATGGGACGAGTTGGAGGGTGTCACCGCCGCTTCGTTGTACGTTGCGGCTGGAAGACGTATATACTTCAAGTTCCGCGTTGACGTTAAGATATCCCTGTATAATGTTCCATCGGCTAGTGTCGGGCAGAGTGCCGGCTGCACCAGAAAAGGGGTCCTGCCAGACGCGTGTAAAACCACTATAGCCTGGGGCATCCCAAGCCAGAGTCGTGGCGGAAAGGGACAAGAGTGCTGTAAAAGATTGCTTGAAAAACATCTTGAATGTACCTTGGTAAGAAGTACTGTCTGTCGATATTCGAATGGGACTACTAGGTAGGTTGCTTAGAATGAAAAATCGTGGCGCTGAAACCATTCACTCTTATAGGATAGGGGGAATCATGGCATTTGGTACGTAGTTAGCTATATCCCCTATCTTATTATTCTAGTGCCATGGGTCATATCCATCATGCTAACAGATGCAAGGGCCCGAGATCTCATGGCTTAATGCCGACGGACCTGCATTGAACCTCCGGCATGTCATGGTACTAGCGTGTCGATCTAGTGATCGCGTCACCCTCGAGAAGTGAAATCTCCAAGTGAAGACAACACTTCAAAACAGAGGTGTTTCTTCTTCGGAGACATTTCTCGTGCTCAAGTATCTCAACACAATGATTCTCTTTCTCTCCGGCGTGACGCAAAGGATAGTCACCTCTTGACTCTCAATGACAAGAATTTTCGCATCCTCTCCCTATGATCAAGATGCGTGACCTATCAGAGCGTTACATCAGGAGCACTCAAATTTTATGCCCTACAACCCTGTTGGAGGGATAATTCCCGAGAAGGGAAACTAACCCGTGCTGGTTAGAGTGATTGGCCCGAAGTCCGGCGATGATGCACCTAAACCGGACTAGAACTTCAGTCATGACCTTCCAATTCCATTCAGGATAATCTGAATGGTCACTTGATTTGCTAGAACATTTGTTTCAGCGCGTAGAGACGATCCAGTTATCGGAGAGACAGATGACCTCCTCATGAGCTTAAGATTAAAAGGCACGAGTCTGCCCGTTTCTCATTAGTACCGGTGAATGATCGCAACTGGCAGGTTACATTAAAGTCATTTGTACAGTTGTTCATTTGAGATATGTTCCAACTTAACTCAATATTCCTGGCCTCTGTTTTTGATATCAAAAACGAGACGGCGATAAGCTTACATTTCACTCAAAAGTCAATTCAACTGATAGAAGTTTATTGCCTAGGTACCATGTGTATTTGGAGTAAATCGCCCAAACTGTTGTTAAACTTACCATAATTCTACTGTAGATCAACATCATTAAAGTCTTGTATGTCAGCCGGTTTAGATTGTTTCCATATCACTACTGGTAGATCGCGTGCTGTAGGGTATGTAGGTATGGAATCGTGGCGGGGTTTGCGATTGACCTGCTAAAGTAGTACTGGGCTTATCGCAGTCTAAACTTCTTATCGGAGTGAGTACACCAAGAAATATGGCTTCGAATTGTAGCTTTCCCCTCAGTTTTGCGTACAACACTAACACTACGACTCCGCCATGACCAGGCAGATTCAAGGCTGACAACACCGCCCCGATCTTCGTCGCTTATTGTTATCAATGATAACATATCTTGGGAGTGTCACCTTACACTGAAACCGGTTTTTAAAGGCATCTTTCCTGGAGCCACGCGAGCATGTCCAGCGACTCGCAATCGCCAACAGAAGTCACCGGCCCAACAGCATTTTGGATCCTTGCCTCTCTAGCATCAGCAGCAGCAGCTCAACCGTCTGGCAATCGAAGGAGAGACAATGACATCTTCGGAGGCAATGTCGATATTGTTCGCTCTATCCCCGCCGTCTGTCTCATCGATTCTATCTTTGACTTGTTTGTACTGGCTGGAGGTATTTCGAGACTTTTGTCGTCACACGGTTCGACTCAACAGACTCGTCGCAACTCACCAAAAGCCACTGGCAAGGTCATCAGATTAGCCTTGACGATATTTACGGTCCTGCCACAGACCATCAAAGTCTTTAGTCTCCAGGGCGTACCTGCGACGCAAGTTTGTGCTTTCATCTTTTTCTTTGCCAATATTACCAAGCTCCTGGTATCCATTTGTGGATGGGAGCCAGAGGGGATCCTCCAAGAGAAGGATAATTCAACTTCAACCGATGTCTTACTGTCGTCAATACTCCAAGCGCCATTTGAGTTTTGGATATGGTTTAATATCAGCCGACAAGCCTCTTTTAAGCTTTCCACTGAACTAGAAAATCTTTGCGAATGGGCCGCGATGCTTATTACCTTCTCCATGGTATTCCAGGTCGTCATATGGATTGCGTATCTGTTTGCGCGTCGACGCCTAGACCTCTCGAGATCACTCTATGTCGTACCGATGCGAGGTTTCTACTTGCTCATGGTGGTCCTTGGGCTTGCGAGACAGCCTTCTACGAGGAATGCATCGCAAGCAACGATCAAGCCGCCACCGAGGTGGATGGACGTATTCAATTATAGCTCGGGCTTAATTATCTGCAACGCCATTGTCAGCATAGCTATCACCAAGCTATTGGAATCGATCGGGACTCTTTTAACATTTTTATTGGCTTGTAGTAGCTCGGAAGACGAACAGAGCGGGTCATCGGAGGTGCAATCCACCTCGAGTGAAGATACCGCAGAAGAGCAGGATCAGACCGATGGACAGATGTTTGCGGGTAATCCTGGAGCATGGATCGGACGGATAGGCGTTGCTCCCGATCGATTGGTAGTGCGAGGCCTCACGTTGAACACGACAGTTAGTACGAGCATCACGCTTACAGTGTTCAACCTTATCACTACTGTCTTCTACTATCTCGTTTATTTTGATGGGACTGGGACAGCAAATCCCAGTTGGACAAGTGTCTTAGGGTAGTGGCTGATAGAAGCAGAAACTTTGCCTATTTATATCAAGATCTGGGTCAGGATGTCAAGATAGGGCCAGATGGTATTGCGGTATGTAAACAAAGCAGAGCGACAGTCTAACTACACCCCTAATATACACATCTATCTCTAAAACAACGATGAAGTAAATATATTAGAGCAATATTTATGGTAAATATAATGGTAGGAAAGGGAGAAAGTTAAAGAATATAAAATTGTAATTACTGCTAAGTATACTATATTTTAAAATGGCTATAGAGTTCTTTATGCCTAAAGTTATAAAATAAAATTAATACAAGCTAACTATTTAGACTAGCAGTCTAACAGATGCATTTAAAGGGGTTGTTAAAGAAGTATGAATAATAATAGCTCTATTTATATTATAAGGTAAATAATAAGTTATAAATAAGAGTTTCTTGAGGCTATTATTCTTTTCAATCTTTTAAATCCTCAGGATTTTGCCCATAATTAAATCGAGCATTTGTACTAGGCCCGTTGTTTTGGAACCTTGCAGTATACTGATTCTGATGCCCCCTTCCCCCGTGATAGAACATGCTTCCTGACCCATGGTTGATTAGCGTTATTGGACTCTTCTGCTTCTCCTTTAGGGACGTTGGAAGCGCTTCAGCGTCCTTCAGTAATGACTTAAGTGTGTCGGCCTCCTTTTCTCCCAAGTAAGACCCATTCGCCATGCAGTTGGCGCTCTCCAACAACTCAATCAGAGCCTCTTCCACCAATTTTCCATCTCCATGGTTCACCTCCTCGACATATGCCTTTTCCCAATCTGGGCTGAAAATAACAACATCAAGCAGGTTTAGAATTGCCTGGACCTTACTGGCGCAGCCCTGTGAGAAGTTCCTGATAGTTATGTATTTTTCCACAGACTGAGTGTCCGAGGAGGTCATTTCAAGACTTCTTTTAAAAGATTCTAGCACTCTTGAGAAACGCGACAGGGATTTTGTGGCTCCAGTAAAAGCAGGAGGGAGGGCAGACAGGTCCTGCGTAGTGGGGATGTTGATATGTTGTTGCAAAGCGTCGACGGTGTTGGTAAGACACTTCTGGGCTTGGGATTTGAGCACCGCCGCGTTAGCCATAATGAGGAAAGAATTTCTGTTAATCAGAGAGGGAATTAGATTGGATTAAACTTAAAAATCAGAAGCAGCACATAGGCTTTAGTAGATACGGAAAGAGTACGTCGACACCCAGGTTTAGAGAATCAGGCTGCAGCCGAACATCAAAGGTACCAAGAAGGATAGCGCAAGCGACCAACCTGCATAAATGCCAAGCCATGAAAGCATACCTTACAGAGGTAAGATGACACGTTGGAATTCTTCCATTGGCTGATCTTTGTGATTTCACAAGGGCTTGCCCCAACGCATCACACCGGTTGGACCGGGCGCAGCGGCTCAGCTGATGCAGTCAGAAATCTCTGCATTTGGAATTTCCGCCATGGGAAGAGTCCTGCTAATCTTTTCTCTTTACATTCCTCTGCAATCACTTGAGCCTCCCCCCCTCACGCGTGTTGTGTTCCCTCCCAACCGCCTGATATTCTTGGAGCCGTCTTATCAAAGTCTATACTAGCAAGGATGTCAGGAGCGGAAATATTCAGTCTGGTGTCAAGCATCATCACAGTTATCGACGCCTCTATTAGGCTTTTTGAAGCCGCCGAACACGCATCTGGCTTGCCTTTAGCCCTTCGAGATGCTGCATCACGTCTTCCTCTCGTGCAGGAAAGCCTGGTATTGGCGCGAGCTGGGCTTCAGACTTACAGTGGGCCGAAGCAGTCAGGCTCAGCTTTATATTCAACATTAGACGCCTGCAGCGGCAGAGCGCTACGACTTCACAATCTTTTCGAAACCATGATACCATCACCTGGCTCTTCGAGAGTACCGAGATACTTCAAGGCAATTAGAACCATAGCCAATGCAAATGCAGTAAAACTGCTCCTGGATGAGATTGCGTCAGATATCGGCGTTCTCACGCTGAACCATGTCGTCAAAGCAGCCACGAAACAACAAATTGACGACCTAATGCGCGAAATCAAGGACGCTCCCGCTATGGACAAAGATGTACCCGTAATAATGCATAACACTGGGTGTGGGAGGCAGTACGTTAAAGGCGGCGTGGGCGATCAGAACATATTGACCAGTACTGGTATGCAAATCAATGGGCCGTCCCATGGAAGCACATTCAACATCTCACTGGGTTAAGTGGTACCTGTGAAACTTAATAACTTCATGTACTACTCTTATTTCGATCAAATTTCATTTTTGATAGGATTCATATCACTGCAACCCTTTCATTTGAGCTCACCCCGTAGTGCCATCGATATGATCTTTTTAGTCTGTGGGTTCTGCCTGCTCTTTTCCAAATCAATTACAGACCACTCCTGATCATTTCTCTTGTTCAGATTTGCTCCTGATAGTAGAAGCAGCCTCACGAGTCTGGGATTGTCCAAGTGCGCAGCCAACATCAATGGAGTACATCCTCGGCGATCCACGACATCTAAGTCTGCTCCACCTTGCACAAGAGTCTGAAGGGCATCAGCCTGGCTACTATTCACCGCGTGATGAACAGCAGTGAAGCCCATATTGTCTGTCAAGTCGATATTCTGAGTCTTCTGAACCAGACCTGCTAGCACCAACGAGCAGCCTTGAGCTGCAGCGTAGTGAAGCGGGGTGAGTCCATCTTGATCTTGAGAATCACAGTTGCTCCCATGATCGAGTAGAGTCTGTACAATAGACAGGTTGGAATTCAGCACGGCGTTAACAAGAGGAGTTACACCTGCACTGTCTGGAACTTCTCGTTGTTGATGATGTTGATGAGAAGATAGAATGAGCTGAACAAGATCGGCTGAATTATTGCGAACTGCATAATTCAAAGGCGTATTGCCGTACGCGTCACTTTGATTGACCGTAAGCCCTCTATCAATCAATAATGCGGCAGATCTTCTGTCATCATCACGAGCGGCGATATGGAGCAATGACATTCGGTTTTCGTCGAGTGCACCTATATCGGCCCCATGCTCACATAGAAGCCAGGCAATAGAGGACTGCTGATTTGAGATGGCGATATCGAGCGCGCTTCTTTGCAGCCTATCTCGACGGTTGACGTCAGTTTTATTGACAACGAGTAACCAAGTAATGTCCTTGAAACCAGCTTTGACTGAATGCATCAGAGCAGTGAAGCCATCGGCATCCGCGTCGTCCAAGCGGGCACCCTCATTGATCAAAAATCGAACCATGTCGTAGTTCTTTGTCTTGGTGGCCTCTATCACAGGTGACCAACCATCGTCGTTATGCTCGTTGATGTCTGCCCCGTATCTGATGAGGAGGCTGGCTGCCCTGAGATGGCGGTATTGAAGCGCCCAGCGGAGTGGAGACTTGTTCTCTTCTTGGTCTCTGAGGTTGCAATCGGCGGGATTCGCACTGTTGTCCAGTAGCTTCTGGAGCATCGTAACGCTCCCATGTTTCGCTGCATGTGTTAGGGCCAGCCATCCAGTGGTTGTATGCTGGTTCAAACGAACACCGTTCTGTAGATGCAGGTCTACCAGAGAGTGTAGATGGTCTTTTACCGCACGCTTCAGTGGCCCCAACGACCCCTGTCGATGCTGGGAGTTCTTCAACTTTTCTATCACTCCGTGACCATGGTAGAACACTTCCTTCAGAGATGTCCAACCCTCTTCAGTTTCGGCGTTGATATCCTTTTGCCTGATAATAAACAGACTAGCAACGCATGTGGGGCCATAGCGTATTGCTGAAGACAGTGGAGATAGACCCTTTGAACTGCGGATGCACAGGTCCGCCTTGCCGTTGATGAGGTCGTTGGCAATTTCCACGCCATCAACTCGCAGACTTGTAAGGAACTTGTGCAGAGGTGTATCTTTAAGAGAATCCTGGATGTTTGGGTTCGCTCCTGCATCGAGCAGAAATTTCACGACTCGTCGATTACCCCTGGATACGGCCCAATGAAGAGGAGTTTGTAGATCTGCTGATTGCGCATTGATATCAATACCGGTTGCAATAAGGGGTTTGATCCAGTCAGGGAAGTCAAGATACGCGACAGCATGTAAGCCAGACATCTTCTCAAAGCTTTGTTTCGGACTATGGTGTGAGGGGTTTAACTTGTTAAAAGCTCGTGACAATTTGGTGCTGCTGCAGAGAAACCCTTGAACTAAGGAATCCAGACGATGGCCCGCTGCCAATTTAGACTCTTTGAGGTGTATGAACCAGTGATTTGCCGAATATGACAGTAAAGGGTTACTATCAGCAGCTGAACCGTCCATCAAGAGGCATGCAAGACACATTCTCGCAATATCCAACCCAGTATACCGAACAACTAGGCCATTACGTTCGATAGCCTCTCGAACTGAATGGTGCACGAGACGTAAGGTTCTACCGTTGGAGTCAAGAACGATCAAGCCGGCACAAGCAGACAGCAGTGAGTATTGAGTTGGACGCCATTCTTTGTAATCCTGACTTTGGTCCTTGGACAAAGCAAAGCCTTCGATTATTTCATCGACTGAAAAGTCCTGCTTCCCGTATATTACCATTGTGAAAACATGCTTTGCCAAGTCATGACTAGGAGACTTCTGACCTTTTGCAATCTTCTGTATCGCGACTTCGAAGATACGGGGCAGGCTTTCGGGTAGCTCATCCAGAGCCTTCTTCAGATGAGGAAACAGAAGATAAGTGCTCAGTCTATCGAGGTGCAATCGAGCCAGAAGGAACCTGGAGACTATCAGTTGACTCATTGCATGTAGTGGCTATCGATACGCACATTTGGCTTGACATGACTTGATACGTAATTTTGGAGATGACAAGTCTCTCATCCTCCGGCTTCGCAAGTGTCTGACGCAAGGTCCCATCATGTTTGATACGGGCCATGACATACGTCTTGACGTCGGATGCTTTTGGTCTGACCTGGATTTGGTGCTCAACGCCAAGGTCATGGGCTAAATATGGCTGCCTTGAGCTGAAGAGTACCCTGACAGTCTGAGGTAGTTTTTGGAAAGTCTCAGAAAGAGTTTGTCGCGTTCCCTCGTTGTCGTAGTCTGTACAGTAGTCCAAAGAATCGATAATGATGTAAACCCTTTTAAAAGCCGATACTTGCGCTTTGAAAAGGTCAAAGTAAGTCAGATCATGAATGGTTCCAGCCCCATGAAGCGAGCTGTCGAAAATTGTTTGCAGCTCCTTTGTCACTGTCGACGGCGCTGTCTGATGTAGTAGCTGCTGTAATAATGAGGCCCAAAGTCCGCAAATAGACGTCTGCTCATGCGCACTTTCCTGAAAATAGAAATAAACACATGCCATATCATCTTGTATTCCCACCGCGTTCTGAATCGACTTGATGATGAGGGTTCTGTCCTAGTCAGTATGAACTAAACGAACTGAAGAAAGTGACATACAAGAGTATTGATTTACCCGCTCCCACTGTGAGTATTGCACATGGTTAGAGCGAGAAGGGAAACTGGGGTTCAAGAAACTCACAGTGGCCTTGTATAGCTAAATGATTGAAGATTGTTTCCTCATTCTGCCAGGCCACATATTCTTCTGTAGCTAGTATCCATTCGCCAGTACCCGGGGTGACTTGATCTCGCAACTCAATGAATGTGTTTTGAGATTCAACTTTCTTATGGACTGGCTGGCGCTTCAACCAGTTCAGGATATCTTCTATGAGGAGGTCAGCAGAGGTGACTTGTTTTATCAATAAGTGAGAATATGCACCTCTCGTGGTTTCCAATCTCTCTCCGACAGCTTCCAAGGCCTCACGCAACGAAGGCATCCCTCGCGGAAAATTGACTGTAGACCAGGCTCGTTATTTGATCAAGAAAATAAGTCGGTTGACCTACAGAAGATTTGGTGATTATCACCTCTATGGTTGTACATAGTTCCCTCACCACTAGCGGCATATTGGTCTCCTTGTCCGTCTGTAAAGAATTGACCGCCTGAAGCTTTATTTTCAGCTGCTATATGCGGTGCATCGCGACCGGAGACTGGCCGATCCATATTGGAACTGAAGTGATCAAAAGTAGTCTTGCAACGATAATTGACTGCACTAGCCGTTTGATTCTGCAATCAGATACAGAGTTGCCTTCGACTGAATTTGAAGTCCTTCCCCCGTCACTCTTTGTGAAAATCAGGCTGAGGGCCACACCCTCAAGTAATACCCCTGTTCAGCCGTGAAAAAGCAAATTGTTATCAGCTGGTGCCAATATCCGACCTTTTGCACTTTATGCTTACGTGAGGGGCGACCGGTCAGATGAAAAGTTGGGGGCCGTGTTCCGTCTTTTTCTGTGTATGTTGTAGCCAACTGCACACTGAACTGGTGGCGTAACGTATTCGTTTTCAATGCCCCTGTCGAGTATCCCTTGGTCACCGATCGTGGTGGGCTAAAATTAGCAGCTCTCGGGATTGCCGAGCCTTGTTTATCTGGCGTGGTAAATCAAGGGTATATTAACTCTTGTGATAGTCTTGCATGCTGATGTTCGAGTATCCTGCTTAATAATGCCTCAAGACATTCCTGAGCATAACGAGCCCAACTCTCGTATCCAATCGCCCGGTATTCAGAAATCAAACAGCTCCGCCAAAAGAGCTATTTCCAAGGACAGGGTTCGAACAACGGGGTCGCATTCTCAGTCGGAAGAAGATAAAACTGAAAACTTAACCCGGCCACCACCAGTTCTCAGCAGTCATCATCAGCCGTATAGCAGTCGACCCCAGGGAAACGGGTCGTTTTCACCCCCTTCCAATCTTTCAAGGTCAAATACGCTTTTTGACCAGGCATTGGTGCGAACGAAACCCAAGTCAAATACTTATCGAACTTCGTCTGAAAGGTCACCCAAAGAGTTTGCTTCAATTGACCATAATAATCCGCCTAAAAGACTCAACGTATTCACTATTCGGTATCCAAACGTCCCGGATATGAGCAGACCCAGATTCAGTGAGCCCATGGAACCATCTTCTCCTCATTACCGTGGATCCAGACACCAGCAGGACTTCCAGCCGTACAGCCATGTCCGCTATGTACCCTATAGGTATCTTAGTCGTACCCCGTCCCCCACACCTTTGCGAGAGTCACAGTCTTCAAATAGACCAGACAGCGACAGGTTACGACTCGAGGCCGAACTCGCGGTCTATAAGAAGTTGGAGTCAAAGGTGAAAGAAGCAGAAGACCAAGAAAAGAGAGAAGATGAAATTCGAAAAGAAGCTTACCAGGCTCAAAACCGTCGGATAGAAGACATGAAGAGAGCTCGAGAGGATGCAAAGAAAGAATTCGAGCTCGCACGATTGACCGCGGAACAGACTGCTAGAGAGAAAATTGAAAATGAGCGAAAGGTAGAGGCCGCGATCAGACAGCGGGAAGAGGAGCAGGCAGGCCGTATGGAAAGAGAGATTCGAATCAAGTTGGAAGCAGAGCGAGAGGCAGAAGAAGCAGAGAAGGCTGCCAAGCAAAAGCGAGAGGATGACCTTGAGAAACTCATCCACATAAAGATAATGGAGAAACTTGATGATTTCGTCGAAATCGCCAAGCAGCGAGTTGGAGCTCTGGAAGGGTCAGTACTCGGAGTGGGATGTAAGCCGCAAATTAACCAAGAGGAAACTTTTGGCGATCAATCGCCGAAAGACAGACCACGGCAGCCACAAAGGGTATCTAGAGCCCATGCATCTTCATACCATCCTAACGTTGCCAGCTTATCATCCCGTCGACCTTTCACGGCTAAAGATGCAGCACCACCAGGTGACATGGAATGGGATGAAGACCCTATACCCGTGCCCGAGTCTCCAAGTTTTACCCCGGATGTTGGCGCTCAGTATGATACCAAAGGAGGCCAATCCACCAGAAAATTTGAGTCACGCTTCCACGAATACTTGGGAGCTGAGTCACGAGGCCGGCCTCATGTTGAAAGTGATATTAGCTTCGGTAACATATCGCAACGCAGCCCGATATCCGATGGATCCAGTCACGCTGATATTCCTCAAGAGTTTATTGAAAAAGTCGCACATGCGATTGCAAAAATGTTGAAGGAAAACTCTCGTCAGAAAGGTTCGATTCCACTCCACATGTATAATGAGCATCCTTCTACCTTCTCTCAACCTCACCAAGAGGATTGGATTGTTCCGGGACCGGTCACAAGCCCAGAGCAAATACCAAGTAGTGGTGCGAATAAGTCCAAAGCAGCGTTTATGGAAGCATGCCGGACCGCACCTAGGTTGTCTGTAAGCCGATCACGATTCGAAGCTCGAGAGAGGATATCATTTTCGAGACCTGCATCACGGAATGGAATGCCCTCATTTAACAGAGTGACGACATCAGAGCCAACCCTGGCAAACTCAAGAAAGGCAAAACATGGAATAGATGGCGAAATGCAAGATTGCGAGGATACAATATTGCTCAAGCCTCACAACCTAAAAGTCTCAAGCCTCCAGGCCGAATGCCTCGATTTAAGGATGGGTTCGTCGATAGCATCGCAACACTTGGCCGCAACCAGAGGGAACGTCGCCAGTGACGAGTCACTCACATGGGTCAACTCAGATGTCCCAGCAAGTGGCGGCAGCAAATCCCAAGGTCTAATTCCGCCACTAAGCGCTCGTGCCCAACAACCCCAGAAGGATAAAGGTGAAGGGCGGCTAAGTGGATTAGAAAGAGAAGATCTTATACTAGCACTTAAAAGAATATTAAGCTAGAAGTCTTATAATAGAAAAACGATAAATAGAGACAGGAAAAGGCTGAACTTATAAGAAGTAGTAGCTAGGTTAGAGTTAACTAAATAAAAAATAAGACCCCAGGCAGAACCTCGAGCGCTTGGGCCAATTAAAGCCCTCATTCTTCTGACTAGGCGGGCGCCCCGATCGGTTGACTTCTGACACCCTGGACTCTGACCTACTTAGTTCCATCTTAACTTAGGCGCAACCCAACTCTAGCAGCCACTGTTGAGTCTCGTATTGATAAATAAAGGATCTAATGAGATACTGAGTAAGATTGCGCAGTACTCTGTACCTTTAAAATCCATATTAACCCGGATTTGGCAGATCAAGTCAATGAGCCGCTCAGTGCGCTCCAGACAGGTGTATAATCCTCACTCTTTACTGCGATATCCTCTCATCGCCAAGCAACTCGTATTCGCTGCGGCATCCCCACTAACTCAGTAGCCGGAAGGCTCTCGTCGATGCTCTCGTCGGGGTTCGTATCGGCCTGAAGGTGATCTAGGTGATCTGCTTGTATGTCCTCTCCGTGACCTGTCTGAAGGTGATCTGCGAGATTCGTCTCGAGATACGCTTGACTCGAGATCCATGAGTCTGACCGACTTGGATCGATGGTCAGCACGGCCATGAATAGCGGTGGCGTAGATACCGGGATGGATGACGGAGAGCAGAATGACGGAAATGGCGATCATACTGGCAAGAGTTCAGCGTTAGACAACCAGTAAGTTGGCGGAAGGAGATGAAGTGAACTCACCAGCCATCGAGGATCATGAACTCAACCTCTTGTCGCATCATGTGTCCACCGACGCCACCGGCCAACTCGGGGATACTAAAACTGTTAGACAAGGGTGTGCTAAAAGGTGAACAGGATCATGCCACTTACCGGTAGATGCAACGGGTGAGAACGAGAAGGAACACAACCGTCAGAGAGACTAGAAAGATGTTGAGGTCCTTGGGTAGATGTCTAAAGACACTTCCCCGTTGTCGACGCATACGCAAAGCAAAGTCGGTAGCAAGAATACCCGCAATAGCCATGACAACAGCCTGGAATGATACGCCAAACACCATGACTACCCTACCAATAGTTCCAGTAGAAGGATACTTCTCCGCCATCGACGCCAAAACACCACCAACACACTGCGAGAAGAACCCCAGCATATCAGCAGTAACGAACGGCCATGTCCAAAACCTCGCTGGGAGCTTGGTATACTGCTCGCCAAAGTACTGCACCAAAGCTCGAAGTGTCATGTACAGTGCTGCGGCAAGGAACGAAGGACCGACCATGAGAAGCACGAACTGGATTGATGTAGCTGCACCGTCCCACGGGTTCTTGGACATGAGTATTCGGCCGGCGTAACCGCAGCATTCAATCAAGCTTCCGAGGAGGACAAGGATGGTGAAGCCTTTCCAGAGACGCCAGTACCGGATGAGGTAGTAGACCTGGACGAGGGTGCAGATACCAAAGACGACGCCGAAGAAGGCGTTGCCGCCCATGTTGGGGACATAGCCGTAGATGGTGTCTTCCAGGGGGCAGTCGGGAGAGATCTCGTTGCACCGTTCTCTTTGATCGTTGCTCATGTTGACGGGTGGATACTCGAATGAGGTGATGGAAGAAGAGGTAAGTTAAGTGGGTGGTCGGAAAGTCGAAGCTCGAGACTCGCTGGATAGTATATAGTGCTGACTTGTTATGAAGATTTGTTTCTCAGGCTAGAACAACACGACCCTTTTATCTTTGGCAATTGTTAAAAATCGGTATCGGAAATCCCGTTGACGGCATCAATGTGACAGCGAAAACAAACAAGCCGCGTCTCCCTGGAGGGCTGTGCCATTCAACCTTATATCAAACCATCAGGCGGCGGCATCGGGATCCCGGATCGTCAAGATTATGCTTAAACTTAGACATAAAGCCACTTGTGTAGGCCGAGCGGCAATTTTAAAGGCCCGTGATTGGTTTGTTGGCCGAGCGCCAAGGGCCAGCGATTCGTCAGACGCCTTTTCGGGATTCCGAGAGCCTTGTCTGAGATGATGTCTACGCGGCCTCATTCTATCGAAACGGGATTTGAGATATCATTTGTGACTGGAAAATGGAGGGCCGGTGCTGATTTTGACCTACTCGTCCTTCGGTTGTTTCCGTGAAGGATGGCGAAGTTCCTGGAGTGTATGCTGTGTGAGAGCGCGAGACTTACAAAGTGTTCACGTACCCAGGAAAATCGAGACACCAGAATGGAGCCAATTGCAAAGCATCAAAGACATCTACAGTAGATAATAAATTATTAGGAAGCACAGGCATTGACAATCTTGTCGGCGCGACCACTGTTATAACCAACCATGAAATTCAATTGCCTAGTCAGACAAACAACGGCGACGCCCTTCTGATTGACAGTGCACACAGAGTCACCCGATTCACGTAAGATATTTGTCCCCGCTAGGTCCACAGTGAGTTGCTTGCATTCAATAACATGTAACTCCCAATCAGAGGTAATCGATGGCGCCCTGGAGACCAAGCTCATGCCGCCGGCAGATCAATCACTGAGGCCTCCCAGGTATATAAATCGCAAGCAAATCTCATCCTCACAGGAATTAAATTCCTTCAACTCTCTGGAAAAGTGAATAGAAGATAGTATAACATAAGTAATGTGTCACATGATAGCCGTATCGTATATCTGCGCCAAATGCAGAGGAGTAATAGACACCGAACGAGATATCAGGCGGTGTAGACCCGCCAGAGCAAGATCCCGACGCCACAGATGTGCCAGCCGCTATTCTACACATAGCTCGGAAGACAGGGTGCTGAATTGGTGGTACTATGAAACTTGTGTTGCAGCGTACTACGCAGTGGAGGAAGAAAATGGTGGGTTTGTATCGTATCAAGTCTGGTAGTGCTGTGGTGCAGTGGCGATACTGGTCTGGACCTTGGTAGTAACCTCGACCTTTTTGCCAGAAAAAGACGCATATGTTTCGAAGCACAAAGAACTTCGCTGATGCGGTGGTCTATACTGGAATCAAAGTCTGTTAAACAGCATATGCCGAATGATATGAATGATATTTACGTAGATACGAAGAGTAACTCGTTCACTCATCATAAGACTCGGAAACAGTATCTTTCACATATCTACACTAGGAACTGTTTCTTATTCACCGTATCTCTATAAGTATATAAAGCTATAGTACTAGCATTCCGAATACCTTTTCCTCTCAAATGAATTCCCTCAATATCCAATTCTAAATATCCAGAAGAAATCAGACTTGACAGCAAGTACCAACAACCAGAGAACAATGTGTCATATCGTTAACGTGTCATTCCGCTGCTGCCGCTGTCGTGCCATCACAAGATCGAAGCAGGACTATGCAAAATGTGCACAAAACCCTGACCCCAATCTGCCTATTTGCTCGCCGAACAACTGCACATCAAGCAATGTCACACGGCCAGTATTTTGGATGGAATGTGATGCGTGCTCCGAAGAATACACAGCGTGGTATACGGCTCAGCAAGCCGGATACTACTATGAACCTAATCCGCCATTTGAGATGATCAATATTTGAACCTGAATCATGCGATCTGGAGATACGAGAGTTGGTCACGGTCTCTCTTGGGGTATAAAATGTGGCCAGAAAAAGAAAGATAGTTATTTCCTACTTAAATAAATTCCCCTCAACAGAGATTACCACACTATACAAAAAAACACTATAACAAGATAACAGTGTGAGAAGCTCTTTTGGCAATGTGTCTTATTGTTAAATATACTTATACGTGCGCTCGATGCGGGAGGATCACACTAGAAGAGGAGCGTCGCCATTGTTGTGCGCGGGCTATAGCACATGGGAGAGATTGCTCAAAGAGCAATTGCGAGCACCGGAATGCGAATTCGGTAACCCCTTGGCAGCAGTGTAGATCCTGCACGGCGGAGTACAACGCATGGTTGGCTTCCCAGCGACAAGGACACTATTATCAGCCCAATCCGCCATTCTTGTAGTTGAAGAGAGAGAACCCTAATTGTTTATCACTCACTGCTGGCTCATTTATTCGGTGAAAATGGGATTCATGTCTGTCTGGTAATTCTATTTGCCGCGAGGATTGTTGAAACTTACCCATAGCACAATAATATCGCGACTCCAACATGGTTCTCTATATTGTTCCTTTTTAGGCTAGGCATCTGGACAATGGCCATGTATAATTGATTTCGACCTTCTTTTCGATGACCCTTGTCGTCTATTTTGATGTACTTCCACTTTATTCAGTGACCTGTAGTTCGTGATTAGGACCAAGTTGAGGAATACATATAAAAGCTCTGTATATCTTTGGAATCTAATTTCTCCTTCCGAAGTACGTAGCCTGCCATTATCAGCAACCCACAAATACCATTACTTCTTGCAATAATATAGAAGCAGAATATCACAGACTCCGAGCTTATCTCAAAGTACAACATTAATCATGTGCTACAGGACAGCCATTTTCTATAAGTGCGAACGCTGCGATGGAGACCTCGGTTCCGAAGTTGACATGACAAGATGTATGACGGCCCTGCAGCAAGGCTTCAACAGCTGCAGTAATACTACCTCAATGGCACCTGTATGGAGGACAAAGCCTTGGGTAAGTTGTTCGTCATGTACGAGAGAGTTCAATTAGTGGCAGGAGGACGGCCTGTCCCAGACCCGTATCCTCCATTCCGACGCTACTGAGTTGACATTTATAGGGAGGAATAGACCCTCCGATAGTAAAGGAGGTATGATTTAGACCATGTGGTTTACCTTTAGCCTTTGTCACACCAGTGAACCGATGAAGCATTGACTAATGGCGTTGTTATTAGCTACCTGCGCAAACTATAGGTGGCTACTACTCCTCTGACACATGACATTTATACAACGTGCCTTCGCCGTTACTCATTGCAAGTGCCTCTCCGTGACATGATACATCAATCTCCTGGCACATTGATCACATTACCAATGCACATAAATGACTGATACTTAACCACCTCATGAAACGTTGACCATACCTTCTGGACATATATAAAGCTGACTATCGTTCTTTCAAAGACTTCTTATCATTTAGCATAGAAAATCCCCTGTCGCTTACATTACCCAGACGACATAACTATCTCACAGTACTTTTTCCCCAAACTAAAGGATTCCTTCAACCTCAAGAAGCAAGGCCCAACATGTGCGAAGCCAAAGACGTGCTCCACTACTGTGAACGCTGCAGGTGTCACGTCAAAACTGATTTCCGGGCCAGACGATGCCCCCGAGCCATTGCAAGTGGCATTCCCATATGCCTAGACCCCATATGGGAAGCCCCGTGGGAGATTTCGGTTTTATTTAAACAGTGTAAAGCGTGTTTTCAGCTTTTCACCAGTTGGAGGTTGCTTGTAGATATGGGTGGCCATGTTCCGAGACCTGAACCACCTTTCCCAGGTTATGAATGATAAATGGTATCCTAGATGGCCTGAAGAAGAACATGCCTTGGCAAAAGAGCTTTGACTTTACCAGAAATACACTGCAATGTGCATGTGCTGCCCACACATCATACGGAATTAATCAATGAATAACTGTGAAGCATTATATTCACTGACTTGAATAAGATTGTTCTGGAATGGACATTGTGCAACATTGTTTGACTTTGCTTAGTTAAATGATCGCACTATTGACGTGGTGTAATGGTCATCCAATCCGACATGTTACACTCTTGATACAAGCTTGATTTCATCACTGCAATTGTGAAACTCGAGTTGCGTCTATAAAGAGCCGCAAAGTTTGCTGCATTCAGTGGAACACAAATCCTACCACGCAAGCAAGCGTCTCGCTGTGAGTCACTCATGATCTCCAAGTATATCTATTTCCTGAATTTGAGAGCCTAGAACGCTTTTTCTCTTTCACCAATATCCTCACCACGATCAACTTCACTATAAATAAATAGGATATCGCTGAACATATTAAAGCGCTAATATGTGCGTCTGTGTCACCACTTACTTCCGGTGCTTACGGTGTGCCCAGGTGATACGTGACGAATACAGCACTCGGAAATGCTCAAGAGCGACTGCGGAGGGCAAATGGCGTTGTAGTTTGGAGGATTGTACCGACGGGGTAGTAAATCGACTCTTGAGATGGCGTGAATGCCCCTCGTGTGAGAGGGAGTATGATCGATGGAGGGCAGCTGTGGCAGCGGGAAGACCCTACCATCCTTATCCACCTTTTGCCTAGAGTATCTTTGGAGATTGGTATGGGCCCTATTGGGGTTTTGGTTGTCAATTTCAGGCGGTAACTTTCGGTTCTTGTGGTAAAGACGTATCTGTCACGGTGTCAACCTAATGTTGGCTAAGTGATAGCTTAGCTACTGGAATAATTCTCCCATACTGCTGGTTCAGAATATATGCAATTGGCTTTTTCCCGCCCACTCACATTATCTTCATTACATGAGGCCGAGATGCAAAGCCTTGAAGTTCAAGAGCTACAGAAAATGGACGGATATTGTTTTTTGCTGCAATGTCGAATCCAGTGATCTACCTATGACCTTGACGTAATAACGCCCAGTCTCAGTAATGCCATGATATGTAATACATCATATAATCTGAGTAGGTAAGCGCATAGTATTCACCGTTCTAAGCATGCTGTGCTGATGAGATTCCAGGGGGGGGGGGGTCCACCGCCAGTCTATCGCTGTGATTGCAAGAATATCTGGCTCAGTAAGTTGACTGTCAATCACGTCTTATATACCTAGAAACATGATTTGAGTCAAGTATTGGCCACTAACATCCATCGTCCAGTTCTGTCAGGCTCCATACCATTAGGGGCATTTCAGAGTCTGCGTAGCTGAGTCACTGAGCCTGATACCCTGTAAAAGGTCATAAAGCTTGCAGTCAAAGACTGTACGCTCTGTAAGGCCAGGCTATCTGGTGTCAATCTGTTGTCCTTGTGAATCACTGACCCTTCCCAAGTATATAAACCAGGCATCCTAGCCTCAAAGAGGTTCTTCCCTCTTGCATCAAAATCAACACTACATTCCATACAATACAGTATTATACTACCACTCACAGATTTCTAGACTTCCCATAAATTACTAGCTCACCATGTGTTGGCTTACAAACATCACTTACCGCTGCCGACGGTGCCACATGTCGACAGGCGTCGACCTTGAAATCCGTCGGTGTGAGAAGGCTCGCAAGGACAAGAAGGAGCGTTGTGACTTGAGCAATTGTTCTGAAGTCGACCAGGACAGGAGTTCTACGTTCGATCATTGTGCAACATGTGTGGCCCAGTACAACTCCTGGCTGGCTTCGGGCAAATCCTATACCCCCGACCCACCTTTCTTCTAAACATTCACTCAGCGGCTCGGGGGCTTGATGGCGGTTAGCGACCTGACTGTACTATAGTTCATGAATCGGTTCTGTAGCACATGGGAATCCAATCTCCGATAGCTGAAATGAAATATACCGGTGTTATACTGGCTTTCTAAAACAGGCACGTTAAGGAGAGGTTTGAGATGTTTCTTATAGCGACTAAATGAAATAATGTACATCACCCATTTATACAAGCCAGGTTCTTGTTATAGTAAATTTGGCCTTGCATACCTAGAGATGGCAGCCCAACCAACCAGAAAAATATGATGATTTCGCTTGCCGTATACGGCTATCTCCGGGGCAATGACCTCAAGACACTCTGAAACCTAATTGAAAGTATGGAGATTACACCTAGGTCCTGTATTTGCCTCTTTGGTATAGCTACTTGCTTCTGCTTTCGATGTTAAATACTAAATGACTTAGAGATGAAACTTACAAAGAACAGAGTGGTATATTAGAAAAGGTTGAAGAATTCTAGACTAAGAAAATTGTTGCGAATCGCCTCACATAATGAGATCTCAGGTAGATTCGCTGATTAGGCAAACAAGCCAACCAACCCAACCATAGACCATTTGGCAAGTCTACTCCATATGAGAACTTATACCACGCACGCCTCAGGTGTCACACAATCACGCACTGTCTTAGTCTTTGTGCTTAGCAAGGGCCGCAAACGCTGCCTCTATCTCGTCGAGAGTCTTTTGACAGACGGCGCTGTTGACCAGCCCAGACTGCCATGGGGCGGTGATCTACTTCTTGCCAGTCGCTGGGTTGTATTCGCCAAACTATTCGGCAAACTGGGGCAGACTGAAGAAACCGTTGATCTAAGCAGCGGTCATTCATTAGCAACAAACATCCGCACCAACGGTGCAGACCTCGTCGACTACGCTAACGGTACGGCTCCTCTCGGGAATACATACCAACGACACTACTGGGTCAGGGACATGAATCAAACCACTGCCCTTTCTGCAAAGGTTGGCTGGCGTGCCGTCATCCCCCCTGACAAGCGCGCCGGCCGTCCAGTTGCAAATCTCAATAACAGCCCAGATGCGGCTGTTGAACTTTACTTCTTCTGGCAACGGGGCTGCCCTTCTGAGGGTTAGCAACTTCCATGGCGTTGGCTTCACCAGCGTCAGGATTTCTGCTTCCATTACGCCATCCTTTAACTTCACGCTCTCGACCATTTCTGTCCTAAGCTCCATCCCTGCCAACTCATTTGTTGTCGCAACGTACAAAGTCACCGGGTCTCCTTGCAAACCTCCCACCTTCCAGGGCACCATCACGTATACTAACCCGCAGACTTCAACAACCAAAACCCTGACCATCAGCGGTGTAATTGTTGGCCTTGATGTTCTCGACAGCAGTTTCAGCACCGCTTCCACTGCCTACGCGACTTTTGGCCAAATCTACAAGAAACTGGGCATCCGGTCTTCGAATCGCGCTACTTGGACTCCTAACGATGATTGGAGTGTCATCAAGATGGACTTGATCTCTACCAAAGGCAGCATCGCCGCCAAGGTGCTCTCCATCGACCTAGGAAGCGGCCGCGCTGGTGTAGTTGCTCGTAACTGCCTCATTCCCTTTAGCAACACAACTGGATATGCCGAAGTCGTGGTTACTGGCTCTGGTAGCATTGCCTTCCGCTGGGATGACCAGGGAATTGGTCGCATTACCAACCACGCTGTCGTTGGTGGCATCAAAGCCTCTGTTTGTATTCAACTCGACATCGATAGGAACAACTTTAGTCATTTCTACTCCACTGACTGTCAGACATGGAGCAGCGTCAGAGTCGTGGTTTTTATGCCTGGCCATAAGGGATCCTGTAAGGTCGGCCTCATTAGGACTACTAGCAGCGCTACCACAAACAGCACTGCGCTTTTCACCCTGGACATCTGACCGAACGCAATTAGATTTATCAGAGTATAAAATGGCAAGAGCTGTGACTTTCTAAGGGCTTATTTTATTAAATAAATATTCTCCCTTTATGTATTTGCAGAATGCCTGCTATGCCTAGTACGAGATCCCCCGCTCTAGTTTTATGGCCAATACACCCCCTACAATCGCGAGCTTTATAGATAGTTATAAATAGTTATATAGACATACCCTTAGACCTCAGAGTGCGCCTTTTATATACTTTTTGTAACATTTAACGCAGTATTAATTACCTATACCCTCAAGGAGGCACAGCAGTGAGGTCAGGCTGCATTATCACAAATACCTAAATTAGGCTTGACCCCCAGCTATAAGAAGTATACATCCATAATAGTGCAAGCTCGGATCTCCACTACTGTATGTACCGTGAGTTTGTGCGGTAGTATCCGTATCTTCGCTCGAATCATCGTGCAGCCCGCAAAATCCCACAGAATCACACAAAACCCGGGAACTCCGGAAAACTCCGCCTCAGCTACTCAAGGTAGTACAAGATCTCTCAAGCCCTTAACCTCCCTATTAGTGTCTGTCTACCGAATGTGCGTCGTCATATTTGACATCCACCTGTACATAGTCAGTAAACAAATTATAAAAAGCAATGTTGATAAGGTCGACTTACAGCAGTCGTCCGGAGGATGCCATTGTATGTCATAATCTCCTCCTCGCTTCCATTAGGTGAGTATCCACGAATCTCAGTCTGTGTTCTGCTTCGATGCATATCCTTAAGATGAAACGACGCGACTCCAGCAGTACCGGTTTCATGGCGGCTACTATTTCCATAGCGACTTGGTGTGTTATACTTTCCAGCGTCATTAGTACTTGTTCCAGAAAATAGACGAGGAAACATTTTGCGGAACAGTGGACGCAGAGCTGGACCGCAACAAGCCATAATAGCCAGATTGACTTCGATGCTGCTCAGAGTATCGCCTAGCGAGTGTCTTGAGTCATATCCTTTGACGTAAAACTTCTTGTACAGTTCGATTACACGAAGAATAGCGACAACAGTTACTCTAACCAAGGGTTAGTAATTGTGAAGTAGGTAGTAGTTAGGGTACTTACACGCCGCCCATAAGAAATACCACTATCAAGCCTAGCTTTGCAGCGACCCGCATCTTGAGACCCAGGAAAATCCAAAATGGAATCAAGAGAACAAGAAAGTCTGTAGCGATTGTGATAATGGCTGATGAGATATAGAACGCTGGCCCGTCAATCTGACGTTCTGGCTTTATAGATAAGTCCCAAAAAGCGTTAATGGGAATGGTTTGGAATACGACGGTTAAGAAGATTGCAATCATTTGCGTGATATTGAATGCGTTTAGGCCATAGATGGTCCATTTAATACTGCGATTGTGGCCCCCAAGGCGAAGAAGGAAGAAAAGAACGGATGACTTGACAAGTGCCAGGATAGGGTTGTAAAGGACCTGCATTATCCAGTTGTAAAATAAAATAGGCTCGACATCATACGACTTTGGGAGATCTTTGGTATAGAAGCCGACATAATTGTATCGCATGACTATCAAGGATGAGTGCCGAGTCTTGGAATGTGTCGCATGCAGCACTTACAGTAGTAATATGGAACATGTAGGCCGATAGAGAATAGCTGTATTGATTGGTTATCAGGGCAATCGATCCATCAGCGCGGTAATCTTACCATTGCGACCGTGACGAGCCAGTCATCTAAGACAAGTCAGTCAGAGGCCGTACACATGCAGCATTGTCATGAACTCACCGATACCGATTTGCTTCTTACTGAATCTGGAGTACATGCGGGCAACCCACGTGACGAAAGCAAGAGAGGTCATGAGAAAAATGATGGCAATTCCAGTTTGCTGCTTGGCTGTCGTTGGCATTTCCGAGAGCGGCACATAACCACGTCGGAAGACCATGCTGATAGCTGTGCCGCTGTCATTTTGTTCCATTTTGGAAGCCTCACAAGAATATTGTTAGAAAGAAGGATATAATTAGCCGTGGGAATTACTATATAGGTAAGTTGAAGTGCGTGGAAGCCATCTCGCTGGTAATTTGGCATTCCAAACGCCTTCCACGCCGGCAGCGATATAGCGCGATGAGATTTATTACCAAGGGTCTGCTTCATCATCAACAAGGGTCAAACTCTAAATCAAGAGTCGGCCGACCACTTTAATTCCACCAACATAAGCCCTAGTCGTCATTGTAAGGATTCTACAGGGTTGGACTTTTGGCCAACCAGTCAAGTGTTGTTTAGCGACCTCCGCCGCAGCCACAGCTGGAACCGGGATGAGTTGAATCTGGAAGTTAGTCACCACACTGTTACATCAGGGAACTCGTCCGGAACAGGGGACAGATTCTAGGCCTCCGTGGCGGCGCGGAGAGAATCCTTTCTTGTATCTTCCCCATACTCGCAATTAAAAGTTAGCATCGTTAGCTCTCAAAGGTTTTCAGCTCGGAGCCAATAGCGAAATAATAAAAAGTCATTATAACATCACAATTAATAACTCTAAAAGCACTGACTCGGCCCCTCCCCAACTTGGGTGTCCCGCGTGACCGGAATAGTTAGCCCGCCGGATTGTGCTTGTTTCCCCGCCCCTACGCCTCTGTAGCCGATGTCTCCAACGGGAGCCGGCTCCAGGTTTTCATCTTTAGCTCCCTGATCTAGTTTACCCCCGCCAACCGGATGAGATTCCAGTGTCTTGGCTACTTGGCATCTCAACGACAACCAACACCCTGAGAGTTTGAGCACTAAATCTCTCACGGGAGCTGGTCGGCCGTCAGGCCTCAGGGGCCCATCCAATGTCTGGACGATGAACATCGTCTTCGCTCTGCGAGATTAACTTCAAGATAAATGAGACTAACTATCGGATGAAATCGTGAACTCTAATACATCCCAGGATATAGCTTATAAATCCTATACTAACACCTTTATAAGTTCTATATCAAGTTAGTGTTCCTAAATGCAATTTCTTGGGGATGGACGGCTAGGTTCTTTTCGCATCTCCTCGTTTATATCCCGGCCTCAGTCTCTGGTGGAGCCGAACCCGATGTCTTGGAAAATCTGCACGACGCAGGGGTTTCTGCGTGCCGCGATATCCAGCTCAGGGTTCCTTCACTCTAGCTGCATAAGCCTAAAATCCTACTGACGGTGAGAGTTAATGGTTCTGGAAATTATTGCAATGCAAGACCCTGAACAATGCATTTCTTCACCCATGAAGCCTTGATCCAACTCAGTGTTGCATTACCGAGACGTGCTATAGGAGCTTACGATGCATTGACAAACGGTATTTGTTATCCACTTTATACTTGTATATATAACTCACTCTTGTCACAATTAGGGTTCCAGTTTAGTCAAGGACTGTTTCGTGTGGTCACTTGCATACTGTCACCTTCCTCCCATCGATCTCCTGCCGTCCCTCGCACTCCCAAAGCAACAGCGCCATGCAGATCACTCCCAGCCTCTTGGGCAGCTTTCTCGCCCTCCTGGTCTCTCAAAGCGGCACAGCCTACGCTGCTGACTCGGAGCAGACCAATGAAGTCGGCGAGACTGTCAAGGGTGATTACTTGGCTGAGGAGACATTTCAGCTTACGGACGCCTCACTTCCCCAGATTGATGACATCGATCCCGATCATGCCTCGCTTTTCTACCCTGAGAATTTATCCAAGCGTCGAAGTCTAAGTTCTCGTACTGCGACGAAATGCAAGACTTTCCCTGGAGACTTTCTCTGGCCGAAGGAGCCTGTCTGGAACTTACTTGACTTGATCACTGGTGGCGCTCTTGTCAAGACTGTTCCCATTGCAGCGTCATGCTACGACAACCTTGGTGTTTACGACAAGGCTCGATGCCAGTATGTCGTCGACAATTGGTCCAACTCTTCTCTCCAGTAAGTCCGCCACATACTCCCCTATTCCGTAGCTAACCTTGTCAAGTATCGCCGACCCAACCTCAGTGATGTGGCCCCTATACCAAGGTCGCACATGCCAACCGGGTGAGGAGGTTCAAGGTAATTGCACCCTTGGTGGCTACCCTTCCTACGTCGTCGAGGCGCAGAACGTCGCCCACATACAATTGGCTATCAACCTCGCCCGGTCGCTCAACATGAGACTCGTCATTAAGAACACAGGCCACGACTTTAACGGACGATCTGCTGGTGCCGGTGCCTTATCGATTTGGACCCATCGCTTCAAGGGTATCCAGTTCTACAAGAGCTACAAGACCAAGTCTTACAGTGGACCTGCCCTCAAGGTTGGAGCTGGTGTCATTGGCTCTGAGCTTTATGCGGCGGCTGATAAATATGGTGTCACTGCTGTTGGAGGTGAAGGTATGAGCGTGGGGTTTGCGGGAGGATATCTTGCTGGTGGTGGACACTCGCCTATGTCCCCTCTCTATGGAATGGGTGCCGATCAGGTAAGAACCTTGGCAAATACTCGGATAGCACACTGACACGACATAGATCCTCAGCATCGACGTCGTCACTGCAGATGGCCAATTTGTTACTGCCAACCAGGAAGAGAATACCGACCTATTCTGGGCCCTCAGCGGCGGTGGTGGGAGCACATACGGTGTCGTGACTTCATACACTGTCAAGGCATTCCCCAAGATCAATGCTTCTGTCATGACATTCTCTTTCGGCACTAGCGAAACGGTCTCTTATGATACCTTCTGGATGGCTGTAAGAGCTTACTGGAAGGCTATTCCTACCTTTAATGCTGCAGGTAACTACGAGTACTGGGGTGTCTTTCATGGAGAAGGCGACGCACTCATCTTTTCATTCTTCCCTTGGTTTGCGCCTAACCATACTCTTGCTGAGTTGAAGGCTTTGACTGCACCTCTTTTCATGATCTGGAAGGACCTTGGTATCGAGTTTGATGTTGTCGAGTCTGAACATGACAGTTACTATGGAGCTTGGTCGGCAGGTTTCCCTCGTGAGGTTGTTGGTGGTGCCAAGACCAAGACTGCTGGTCGTCTCTTCCCCACGTAAGGATTCCCTTTATATTCTTGCGTTGATTATATCTAACCTTTCCCTTCTTTAGCGAGAATCTGGTAGACCCAGCCAAGTTTGAGAAGACCTTCGACGCACTCAAGAGCCTTTCTGATAAGGGTGGACAGGTCATTGGCTTCGGTATTACTGGAGGACCGGGCCCTTACCCGGATAACGCTGTCAACCCTGCATGGCGAGGTGCTGCCATGTGGGCCATCTCTGTCATTGACTTCCCTGAGGGCAGCTCATGGGATGTTGTTGCTGAGAAGAGCAAGACATTGACAAATGATTGGATGAAACCGTGGAGGGACGTGACACCTGGCGGTGGTGCGTACGCCTCTGAGGCTGATGTGACTGAACCCAACTTCCAGCAGTCCTTCTATGGTGCTGCTAAGTATAAAAAGCTTCTCACCATCAAGGATAAGGTCGATCCTAATGGTCTGTTCTATGCGCTCCAGGGTGTTGGTAGCGACCGATGGTATGTCACGGGCCAAGTTCCTGGTGTGCCTACCCAGAATGGTCGTCTCTGCAGGGTATAGACACCAGACATGCGAATTAGGCTCCCCCAGGCTTAAGTCCCGTGGACTTAACGAGATCGGTTCCCGATAGCTAAGAGAAATTCATTCAATATTTTTTGTGTGACAAGCGTTCTCGCAACTCCTACTCTAAGTCTCAGACTAGTTTAAATAGCTCTAAGTTAACCCCTCGATCACGCAAAGCTTCGGGGAGCATACGAGGATCGGAATTCATAGTCTCTCCAGTAACCTTGTTCGGAAACCATGAAAAGAATTGAGGATCGTCCTTTGTTCTATCTTTTTGGATGGCTTCCCACCCAACAGGTAACTGGTCTAACCTAGGATCTTGCTGGACCTCTTCCTCTGTGTTTTTGTTGAAGAAATAGGGAGTTTGGACTCCGCAGGAGTCGGGCTTGTACAGCATGACCCATGGCGTTTGGAGAGGGCCAAGGAAGGCCTCCGCGCTAGAGAACCCATGGAGATAACAACTACCAACAACTTGAAAACAACCCCTTGTCGATGGACGAAGAATAACTAACACTTTACAGCCAAGAAAGGCACATATGATATCACCTACACATAGTCAGCTTCCAGACTGTACAGTCAAGCTATTTCATGGTTATTTACTTACCTGGCTTTGTGTCCCGGTGGCCCAGACCAAAATATCCCGTTTTGCAAGTGATAAAGGCCTGTTCGAGGAGGAACCGCAGTTCATGGGCATAGCTACTAATATCGACATTACAGATATGCTCGTCAGAAGAACCCATAGAGCCCGCCAATGGTTCCACAAGTTTGTCTTTTAGTTCCTGAAGGGAGGACCAAGTCACTATAGCGGGGAACCGATCTCCAAGTTTACCCTGGACCAGAGTGGTGAAAAACGCGTTCAGGATGCTTCCCCCTGTAGGGTATATCCCTGTCATCAAGCTTTCTGGCTTCCAATTGTGGAGTGCTGTCAGCCGCTTAGTTATGTCATCTGGATATGTCCCTTTGTTGCTTTGTACAGTGGCCACCTTGACGCCGCACACTTCAAGAACGTCAGGGGCGCGATAAGTTGCCTCAGCACAAGACATCCCAGATACCATCCCCGCCGCTCGGGATAGCAACTCGCTCAAGTTGCCGGACAGATCGGGAACCCACGAAGGAAGCTGCCTAGGCCGGCTTGTTCGCAAGCTGCAGAATTCGAAGTGTAGCCGCTGCAAGTGGTACTTCAAGCCCAGAAACAGACTGCGATAGACTGTTGCCACGGGCAGAGTATAGTCTGGTCGAATGACAGGCAGCAAGTTAGACGAAGCGAGTCCAAGAAGCCCGTATATCTTATCATGAGGGCTGAAGCATTCTAGATGTGTGACCGTCTGGAGCAAGGTAGCGAAGTTCAAGCCTTCGAAGTTATAGCAGAATGTGCCAAGCTTTGGGAGCTTGCTCGAGGAAACACATTGAGGGATGTGTCTCTTCCACATGAGACATACAACTGCCCTGCGGAATCGTTTCCAAGTCATCTGATACATTCCGCATTGCACGACTGCATTGTGGTTGGAGAGATGGATCTCTTGCACAACCCACAGTCGGCTGAAATAGTGGCGGTTTGCCAAGTCTGCAATAGCCTGCCAAGTACTGTCGTCATATGGCATATCGGTGAGCGAATCAAACCAGTCTTGGTGCTCGCCTTCAGGCGAAGGTCGAACCCAGTTTGCCTTGTTAATTTCGACCTGTGCGGCCAAGTAGTCTAGAGTAGATAACGCAAGCGCGCTATTGTCCGATTCTTGTCCCAGCCAGATCACAACGCGGACTGCCGAGCGGAAGATATCAGCCATGCGAGGAACTTGAATATTCTTTTCACAAACACTGCCTTGGTTTATGCAAATTGCGTCAACCCACAGTGTCCGAGCCGTATCGTATCGGAGATGTCTGAAGGCGCTGGCGAGATTTTCCCCAATATGAAGCGTCCTGAATTCATGTAGGCCACCTTGAGAGAGGACCTGGACGGTTTGCAGGTTACTTGTACTGCCCCAAGTATATGATAGAGCCTCATATTGTGGGAAATACGTTATATCATTGGCAGGAGAACCATGCAGCGATCGAGTAACACCTCCATTAGGGTGAGCCCACGAAGAGGTATGCAAATTTTCATTCCAGAATAGGCATCGATCCTCGGCGGTTTCTTCTGCTACCCAACCGGATGGCAAGGTTTTCTGCAGGTCATTTAAAGGCCTGTGCTGACGAGATTCCCCTCTCGTGGCCCTGAGTGACGCATGGTGAATTATGATCTTGATGTCAGACTCAGGTTGACCAGGTAGCAATGTGAGTATTCGAATATCGTCGTCGACCAGCTTGGAATACTCGTATAAAGCCATCGTGGCGTTGTAGGGAAGAGAAAAGAATGGAAAACGCCTTGAGTGAGCGGGGTTGTATTTATTCGGCCCCAAAGGAACGGCGCTTCAATAGAGCTTTTGTGGGTACAGACACGCTGAAGCCTCTTTTAAACTCTCAGCTTACTCACAGGCATAGCTACTTGCTCCTGCTTTTGACGCTGAATTTATTCTTATAGTGCTTAAAGCCAAATGAGGCGATGCTTCAGTAGTCCATGGTTGTTGACTAACGGCCGAGTTCGGTATGGTAGCACTGTAGGGTGTCGATTTATCTAGCTCTGGGCTTTATTTTATCCACTTGGAATGAATCATCGCCTTTTGACTCAAGTGTCACTATGCCACTTAATTTAAGTCAGGGACTATGTTATAATCCCGAGCGCATGGGGACTCAGAAAGGCGCCTATAAAATCCAGTACTCAATCCGAACTCAACCCTCCAGCAACACACCTTTAAAAGTAACAGCTCTAATCCATCAACAAAGGGATTGTGTCCAAGACTATTATTTGCGCCAACGACAACATGTGCATCCGCGAGATAATATATTGCAATGCCTGCGAGCATACCGACACTTTGAAGTGGGTATATTGCCCATCATATTTGGGACTGACCACTTCAACAACCTTCCACCCAACACCATTAGTGATCAATGGCGAAATGAGAACTGTTGTGAGCCGTGCGCTTACCCCCGAGACCTGCCCGAATTCAGAATGCCCCAGTAAGAAGAAGGCCAGGAAGGAGGAAACCAAGGAGGCGAAGGAGGAAATAATAGAGAAACAACCTGAAGATGAGAAGGTGAATGGGGAGGCGCATGGAAAGAGAAGCGAGGCATGATGTCATATTGTAGATAGGTAGGCATCACCAAGTGAGTTATTTGGTAGCCTGATGTTGAGCTGAGCTCCCACCTCCTCAGTAATTTATTCTACTTTACATTGATTCACAGCTGTTTGCCCAGGCGAGATACAAATTCGTGCCATACCACTATTCTGCATTTTATACAACCACCACTTCTTCACTAAAACACGAGTTCTTGAATCGAAAATCGGAATCACGCGCAGTTCAAATGTGTAAAAAGGACATAAAATATTGCGTGGCTTGTGGTCAAACCGAGTTCATTAAATGGACGTATTGCCCTGGCTATTTAGTCAAAGCTCGACGCGAGGGATGCGATGTGGTTGCCCAAGGACTGGTGCCATCTTAGGAATGGCATCTACTGCCAGGGACAGCCTACTGGAGTGTCGAGGTACGCGAGGTCTTTACTGCTGAGACGTGTCCAAATTCGAATTGCCCAAGCAAAAAGAGCAACCAGGAAGAGGGGAAGAAGAAGAGTGCAGTACAGTAGAAGATATGAGTCTACAATAATAATGTGCTGGAGGCATTGGGAAACTCGGCAACTTGGCAGGAGTACATATCAATACCGGTTTAGCTCCGATATTCCATGAGATTACTCTCAACCATGGTTCTAGCTGGTCACTTATAGTCGGCATGAGTCAGGAATTACTACGTCAAGCGAGCTTCCAAGACTTGCCATCACAATTCAAGATACAATTATCAACAGAATCAGTTTCCCCCGGACATATTGAATTTGGTGATGCAAAATGCTTGTACTATGTCCGTCAAAGGGACGCCTTCAGTAGAATGGTATCGTATAATCGCTTCGACGCACTCTGGGTCAAAAGACTGAAGAAGCACGAACTGTGTTGTACGCGGATTTTGGGCATTCGATTAGTCAAAGGCTACTGAACTCGGTCAGGGCAGCAGAGCTCCATAAATTTGGATGAAAAGGACGTACGGAGTTCTTTGTGCTTCTTGGGCGGAGTTCGGTATGTGAATAGGAAGCCTTGTCCGACGTATGTAAACGAAACCCCAACGCAGTGGATGTCATTGATTCGTCGTTACTATTCGGCAGGTGTATCCTTTTCCGGTTGGTCAGATGGGCTGTTGTTTATCGTCCTAAAAACCGAGCTTTTGCCCTTTCGCATCATGCATTGGCAACCTGCTTCCTTCAAGCTTGTCTCTCATGGCATCATGGTGAGATTTGCTGACAAGCTTCATCAGTGAAGAAGAGTTCTATTGACTGCCCTTTGCATCTAACCGTACTTGAAGAATTCCCGCTCCGAGCTAAGATCTAAATTTACGTGGGAAAAGATTTTAGCGCTGTTCGTGATCTTTATCAGAGTGTTACATTGTAGATGATAGTCAATCGCTATATAGAATGCCAAGGCTCAGATCTGTAAGGATAAAATGTTCAACCCCGCGTTGAAGCCGTTTTGGGAAAGAGTTTATCGGCGGTGAACAAGAACCTAACTTGACTAGGAAGATGGTGATCCATGCCCAAGATACAAGGACATTGAATGTCGTCACTGCTTATGCTTAGGCGCGCGCCCTTCAGGTCATGAGTGTAGACGCCCTGTAAGTGCGCCCTTCAGGTGATGGCGATATACTTCGACGTAAATACTCTCTGTACCAATCGCTTTTTGCCTATCTATATAGCTCTCGATCCTGGAAACAGAAGTGGTCCATACCATCTCCAGTCATCCGTCATCACCATCCTCAAAATGGCCACAAACACAATCGTAGAGTCAGTCACAACATCCAGCATGGATCCATCACGCCAAGGCGATATCATTGAGATGTCTTCCTTGAGCCAGGATCCACTCAATACCGCTGAAATTACCGCTCGAAATGAGGAAGAACCACCAGAAAACGCCACGAGTGCAATTCCTGATGGTGGATATGGCTGGACAATCGTCGCATCATGTTTCACTCTACTGTTCTGGATAAACGGATACACGACAGCCTGGGGCGTCTTGCAAGCTGCCATTGTTCAATCGCCTCGACTTCACACCAACATTCGAACTATTACGTTCGTTGGAAGTCTGTATATGGCCTGCATGGTCGCGTTTGGCTTGATATCAGTCAGATTGTCAAGAGAATATGGTATTCGCCTCACCAGTCTCGTAGCGACAATCTTGTTTGGAACAGGCTTGATCATGACGAGTTTCACCCTCGAGCATCTCGCGGGTCTTTTCTGCATCGCTGGCTTACTCGTTGGTCTATCAACCTCTCTGCTCTACACAGCGACAAACACGATGCCCACTCAATATTTCAGCCGGAAGCTCGGTACAGCTAATGGAATCGTCAAAGCGGGAGGCGGCGTCGGCGCAACTGTGCTTCCTTTGGCAACGCAAGCGATGATCGACAAGGTCGGGCTTCAGTGGACATTTCGAATTCTCGGTGCTTCGATTCTTGTCACTGGAATTCCGTGCGCCTTTCTCCTCACAGAACTGAGGCGTGGCGGAACAACATCGAAGTTTGACTGGTCACAGTTAAAGAGCATGCCTTTTCTGACTCTCACCATGTCAGGCGCTGTCGGAGTGTTTGCTCTCTTTGTGCCTCCATTCTTCTTACCCGTATTCGCGCGGTCTATTGGTCTCTCAGCGTCGACAGGTGCTGGCCTTGTCGCAGGCTTCGGTGCATCTACAGCCGTTGGTCGTCTCTTCGGCGGTTGGATCTGTGATCGTATTGGCGCCTTCAACTCCCTCGCGCTTGCAGCTCTCATCAACAGTGTGTCCATGCTAGCGATCTGGCCCGTCAGTTCATCGCTCCCGCCACTATTCGCCTTCGCCATAATCAACGGATGTGCCAATGGGAGCTTCTTCGTTGCACTGCCGACAGCTGTAGCGTCACTTGCGCCTGGATCAGCTGCCGCGTCTATTAGTTTGATGACGTCATTCTGGACTCCTGGATATTTGATGGGAGCGCCTTTGGCGGGGATCTTGATTGATGCTGCGGGTGCGTCAGAGGCTTCGTCGATTGAGCCTTACAGAGCTGCTATATTTTATGCTGCAGGTGTTGGGTCTGCTGCAACGTTTTTGATTGCTCTGTCGAGACTGATGTTGAGTAAGAAGTTACTCAAAAGGCTGTAGTTTCTGTGAGGTCTTTATAAATAATGACAGTCGCTGAATGGGACCATTTTAATTGAGGGACGATTGACTTCTCTTCTGAGGGAGTCGCATAGTTCATCCGTGGAGCGCTGGAGTGTTTGAATGATCAGTCTGTTAACACGCCCGAGGCCTCTGAGTCACTGTCTTCATCGCGCCAAACGCGTCGCGGTATTTTCTTCACTCCCCGAACCTCCTCCTCTTCTTTTCATCTCCTCACTCTCACGCTCACAACAACTTCTTCACTTAGCCACCAATACTATCCTTTCCCGAGCCTACACATCAGTATCATTCCCGACCATGGGGTCTAACGAGGACCCTCGGTTGGTCGTCACCCCGAGAAAGCCTAGCAACATCAACCTGGACTGCAAAGATGAGCCGACGACAATCCTCTGCAGAGAGATCGAGGAGGTCGTTGGACAGCTGCCCTGGCTCTAGTTGGGCGTTGCGGCACCCTCTCCAATGGAACTTTCATGGCTTCAACAGCTCAACCTACTGCTCACCCGAATCACGAGTACATTCTACCAGACAAGCGACTGGAGAAAGACTGTCGTGGATGAGGCGAAACACACCCTCCTGTGTCTGGCCGATCGGCGCGAAATCAGTGGCGGACGACGTGTTGTTACCAACGAGCACCTCACCAGGGCGCTATATTACTTTGACGTTCGCATGCTTCTTGCCGACGTGGACGACATCCATACAGGCACTCCCCGACACGACTTCTTTCGTGATTTCTACAACGAAGCATCGGAAGATCCTCAACTCCCACCCAACAATCAATCTGGGGCAGACTTCTTGACATCACCAAAGCCAAAGACAGACACGCAGAATGCAGCTTCGCCAGCCACGGCAACTACCGTCGGTACAAAGCGCAAGGCCTCAGATGGTCCGACAAGTTCAATTCCCCCGCGCGGGGGTAGATTGGGACGAGGTGGTGAAGTGAGTATGGAGATCCGTAAAGCTCAAGCCAACTTCTGACAAAGACTAGTCCCGAGAATGTCGGTCGAGTGAATGTCGAATCGCCGGCAGATGTACAACCCATGGGAGACCATAAGCAGATGTGAAGTAGACTGTACTCAGATGGCCAATGGAGAGGGGCCTGCTTGATCGCATACGGACTCTGGAGATGAGGGATCGTGTTTAAGTGATACGAGGTTATCACAAGATAGGCTGGCAGAGGAGTATCATAGCTGTACCAGGGCATGTTCACTTGGTGAAGTTGTAAAATTTGAGATACCAATACACTGCCGGTCATTGAACGCTCCCACTGTCGTGATATGCTCTCAGAGTCTCATTCAAGCCATCGCAAGCCACGCGGCATGTTCATCTCTGACCTATCGTAATCCTCGTAACAGTTCCTATTCAAATTTTGCAAATGATACATTGAACCATGCTCGGTTCTAACTCCATAATCAGACTTGGGTATTAAACCCCGGGTGAATTGCTACAACATTGAGCCCTTCAATCAAATCTTGTTAGTATGACAAGTATCAACATAGTATTCTTCAATGAGTTATCCTTCTTGTAACTAGCATCGAATGGGAGGATGCACGTGACTCGGCGTAACGCTCCCCTCCTTTCTTTGTTTATTTCTGACTTTCAGCCACCATACCAACTCCTTGATTCCATCCTCCTTCTATAGAATATCGTCAAGATGGAGAGCAGGTACAAGGCGAGTTTATCAGCCCGTACGCCAACCTGGCAAGAGATCTTCCATCTCGCCGAGGCAGATATTCAACAAGCTTGCTCCATTTCTGGCACTCCAGGACTCGCAATCGGGGTATTCGGCCGCAATGGAAAGGCATTCGACAGATATCTCGGTTTTCGTGATGTGGACCAAGAACTTCGACCAGATCTCGATACTGTTTTCAACATCGGCTCTATGTGTAAAGGGTTTACAGCATTAGCCGTTGCTTGTCTCGTCACGGATGGGGAGGTTCACTGGGATGACCGTGCTGACACTTTTCTCGACGACCTTCGTGACACAAATATTGGTAGTTCCACCATTCGGGACTTGCTAAGCCATCGGACGGGCCTTTGCAGGTCAGATGCGCTCATATTTGGGTCAAACAATCAGCTTCTCCTGTCTAAAACACAAGCCACCAAATTACTTGCATCGCTCGATATAAGCCGCCCACCACGCCAAGAATTCATTTACAGCAACTTTGGTTATCATGCAGTGGGATGTATCATTGAGAAAGTTTCAGGCATGAGCTATGGTGAATTTTTGGCCAATCGTATCCTCAAGCCTTTGAATATGACTCGAACATTTACGGAGCCGCCATCAAAGGCCGATGAGAACATCTCACGAGCTTATCTTGCCTACCCCGATTTGAAGCTACGCGAGGTTCCCGCTCCTCGTATCTCAAGCGACACCGTTGCATTTTCCGCTGGCAGCATTCGAAGTTGCATGCGGGATCTCCTTGAGTTTTATGGTTCTGTTCTGCGAGCAATTGCTACATCAACCAAAATTGGGGATCTCAACGTCAATGCTGAAGACCTCCGTACCATATTCGATGCTGCTATTCATGTCAAGGTCCCCAAGGCTCTGCGCGAGCAGTCCTACGGTATGGGTTGGGGACGCACCCAGCTCCCGAACCAAGTCAGTGAGATCACTGGCAACTCGGGATTGCTAGACACATATCCTACGATTGGAGACTTGGCAAACGGCCCTTTGTTACTTCATCACGCCGGTAATAACATCGGCTGCTCTTCGACCGTATTCCTAATGCCAGAGTTGGATACCGGGATTATTGTCCTCGGCAATTCTCTCGGCCATTGCGATGCCACGGACTGGACCGCTCAGATTCTGACTCAAACATTCCTTTCTGGCAAAATTGAAATCCCATTCAGTCAGTTCTTCACTGCTGCAGCTTTACAGGGGCGATTAGCTATGGAGCATGTACAGACAATATTGGATAGCGAAAGACAACCCACCGAACCTCCTGGTGACTTGAAGAAATACCGGGGATGTTTCTGGCACAAGTCTTATCAGTTCTGCGTCAGTATCTGGTTTGAAAGCCACGGCGGTCTCATCATGTCGCTTCAGAACCGAGATGACGAGAAGTATAGTCTTCGTCACCATCAACGGCACACCTTTGTATTCAATGAGAGCTTTGATCGTATCATCGAGCGTGGCCAGTGGTGTAGGCCATACTGGTTTTATAAAATCCAGTTCATTCTGGAGAGTGAAGAAGTTGTTGCTATTCGTTGGAGGATTGATGATACAGATGAAGACGGGCAGCTTTTCAGAAAGGCTACGTAGTTTATAACCTCAGATACCTCATGCATGTCCTTTCTCTGCTATGCCCCAGTACCAAAGCGTCCTCACTGGTTCTGCCCGGGCCCCAGCCGACGGGATCTCTAGAATATTGTGAGCTTTCTCAAATGCATCGCTTGCTTCCTGCATGACTGCCCCTTCAACTAAAGTTGACCGAGCTTATGATAGGACACAGCTGTGAGGTAATGATGCCCAAGCAGGTCTTGTCTCCCTCAAAAACCTGGCTTTCCAGTGTATTGCTAGACATGCTGGCCAAGGGGGAACCACTGCTGCACAGTGAAGTTGGGAAGTTCGAGGGACATTCAAAACCATCGCGCGACTTCGACATAGCGCCAGAATCTTCACTCCACACGGCGCGCTCATCATCTGATCCATCGTAGCCCGCTTACTTTACAGTTCCCAATTAAACTTTGCAGTTTCCGAAGCCCCGAAATAACTGTCATGCAGATCAACGGGGCTGTAATCAACGCAGGCGGGGGCCACCCCAGCGCTGCTAGCAAAGCTTGCCAAGTTCTCTGCATATTCCAATTTGTTTCAAACACGGCAGATGCTAAGATAGCGCCTAGATAAAACCTTACGCCCCTAAGTCATAACAGATTAATCGGGCTAAGCCATGCGCTGGCCCATAACGGTCAGACTCAGCGGCCAAAGAACGGTGAGAACACCGACGATCTTCAATTTTATGACCAATTACAAAGGCGTTTCTGCTTACTGCCTCATTAGCTTCTTCCTTGGTTATTCATATTTTCTTGCTTATTACCAAATCGCACGCTTATTGACACTATCACAGACGTCATTGTGTACCGTGCCACGCTGGCTTTGGAAAGTCGCTAGGCCCCTTTCTTCAGGTGATACTTTAGTGCTCACGCCGTGTCATCCGGGCTGAAAGCTTGTTGGGTGACAATGCACCTCGGAGGGCCTACATTGCCTGGCCCCCAATGGGACGTGCCGTATCATCCTGAAGTATATATAGCAATTGAACTTTACGTCGAATCTTGGTCTTACGAATTGAGCCAAGGTTTACAAAATGATGTTCAATCTTCTGGCTGTGCTGCCATTGCTGGCTTTTGCAGCGGCCAAGTGCAAAGTTCACGACAGCACGTTTACGCCGGATTATGTGCTTGAAGCTACGCTAGATGACAACAAAGTCAATTGCGTATCTCGTCAATCGGTTGTGTTTAACGGCACTTTTCCGGGACCTACGCTTTACCTCAAAGAAGAACAAACAGTCTGGATCCGTGTCTACAATCGCGTGCCGGACCAGAATCTCACTGTTGTAAGTCCTCTTACACCAATTGATGAAGTATCAGCTGACAGAGACAGCACTGGCATGGATTGAGCCAACGAGCCGCACCATTTTCCGACGGCACACCTCTCGTCAGCCAATGGCCCATTCCCGCGAATCACTTCTTCGATTATGAAGTTCGACCTCAGCGTGGAGATGCAGGAACGTACTTTTATCACTCGCACGTGGGTTTTCAGAGCTTGACAGCGCATGGAGTCTTGATCGTCAAGGATGCCGATAAACCTCAATACAAGTACGACGGGGACCTTGCGTTCATCGTCGCTGATAACTACGCCGCGGCAGATGAGACTATTGAGGCGGGTCTTCTCGGAGATCCGTTCAAGTGGTCTGGAGAACCTCAAGCGATCACCATCAATGGCAATTCTGGAAATCAGAGCTTCGATACCGCTTCTGACATTAGCTGCACGCCTCATGTCATTGAGGTTGATCCTGGCAAGACGTATCGAATGCGATTCATCGGCGCGACTGCTTTGTCGATGATCAAGCTTGGAATTGATGATCACGAGAAGCTGACTGTCATTGAAGCTGACGGCTCATACACCAAACCGGCCAAGGTGGATCATGTCCAAGTTTCGTCCGGTCAGCGCTACAGCTACCTCTTAAAGACCAAGTCTGCCAAGGAAGTTTGCCATGGCGACGATTCGCATTTTTGGGTCCGATATGAGAGCCGTGATCGACCTAAGCAGATCAGCGGTTACGCTATTCTTAGGTATAGATGTCCTAAGGGACCAACGCTGCCAAGGACTCTGCCACCCTCGTCACCTGTTGTCCTGCCAAACAAGACGTACGACTACCTTGAGTACAAGCTCGAGGGGCTTTCGGAGTATAACAACAAGGCATTCCCTCGTTTGAGTGACGTTACCAGGACGGTGACTATTCAGATCAATCAGGTTCTGACTACTGGACAATATGAGAATGGAACATTGAACGGCACTGTCGCATGGGCGTAAGTTCCTCCGCTTATCTCTTTCTTTATCTTACTAACCACTTCGTCCAGCCAAAATGGTCTCCCATGGAAGGAAAGTGTCCAAGCAGACCGCAACCAGGTCCCATATCTCATTCAAGTTTATGAAAACGGCCAAACACCCAACTACACCCTCGCACTAGAGCACGGCGGCTTTGATCCCAACACAAAAGCCTTCCCAGCCAAGGTCGGTGAAGTTTTGGATATTGTGTGGCAGAACAACAACGGCCCTACAGGAGGCTGGGACTTCCATCCGATGCATGTCCACGGCTACCATGTCTATGATCTAGGCGCAGGCAACGGCACTTATGTTGCCAACGAGAATGAGAAGCACTTCAAGAACTTTACACCTGTTCTCCGAGACACGACTAATCTGTATCGATATGCCGTCAAGGGCGTACCTCACCATACAGCTGGTTGGAGAGCATGGAGGATCAAGATTACTGAGGAGAACATTGGAGCTTGGATGATGCACTGCCATATTTCCCAGCATCAGGTCATGGGTATGGCGACGGTTTGGGTGTTTGGCGATGGAGAGGAGATCAAGGGCAAGTTCCCTGCTCTGCCGTATTCAGAGGGCTATCTGAACTATGGCGGCAGTGCTTATGGCACTGGTGCAAAGGCTCCGGTTGTTAATCACTATTACAGTAGTGATAACTAGCTGATAGACTGGAGGATTGGTTTGTGATTCTTGTCACTAGTTGGCATGATAGAGCTAGACTCAAGTTTTTAGAGTAGAAGTGTGTAATAAGAGATTCATATGTGCCTTGTTTTTTTCGTTTTCGCATTACCAGGTAATCTTAGCTAAGATCCGAGTTTCATGGCATTGTATTACTCTTGTAAGGAATCTTTGAACTCGGTGGTTGTGAAGGAGAATAGAAAGTAGCATCGTCACGATAAATGGACGAATAAACTGACCGGCTCGCATTCGCTTACTACCTCGAAAGAGGAAATCGAAGCGCAAGTCTAGCCTGAAATGTGCTAGCAAGCCTCAAAGTCAGCATTGCTCCGCCTGAAAGGCCTCTATCTTTTCGCACTCGCACGGCCATATTTCAGCTGTGAGTTTCACAATGGTTTAGTTGCTCCGTCTCAGTCCATGCGTGTAGAAATGTCAGCCCGGGCGCCGTCTTCGCGCAAGAGAATGCGAATAGCTACACTATATTAATACAAACATTTCCGCAAACTAGAAAATTATTCTCATCGAAACAGTAACCACAATTTTCTCAACATCTTACCTATAATCATTCAATCTCCAAGCTTTATCCTATCCAACAATCAAGATGTCGACATTCAATACACAAAAAACAATGTTGGTCTTCGGTGCCACCGGCAAGCAAGGCGGTGCTGTCATTGACAACATCCTCTCCAACTCGCCTGACTCTTCCTTTCACATCATCGCAGTCACCCGCGACACCACCAGCCGCAAAGCTCAGGCCCTTGCGGCCATACCCAAGATATCTGTTGTTGAAGGTGATTTGGACAACGTTGGTGCAGTTTTCGCCAAAGCCGGTCCAGTATGGGGTGTCTATAGCGTTCAAATCAATTCGGACTCTGAAGAACAACAAGGCAAAGCTGTCGTCAACGCCGCTGTAAAGCATGGTGTCCAGCACTTTGTTTACTCCTCCGGAGACCGTGGTGGGCCTGAGCGATCCCCCAATAATCCAACCTACGTCAAGAACTTTGCTGCCAAATACGCCATTGAGAAACACCTTGAACAGCAGGCGCGCGAAAGCGTGCAGCAGATGACGTACACTATTCTCCGACCGGTGACCTTCTTCGAGAACATTACGACTGATATCCACGGAAAGGGCTTCGCTCGAATGTGGGAGCAGATGGGAAGTAAGAAGCTACAGATGGTGTCAACAACAGACATTGGTTGGTTTGCGGCTCAGAGTATGCTCTGGCCGGAGATGTACAAGAATGCAGCGTTGACGCTTGTGGGCGATGAGCTCACACAGCGTGAGGCGGATGCTATTTATCATGAAGTCATCGGCCAGAGGATGGCTCTGGCGCCTTGTCCGGTTGCGAGCGCGGTCAAGTTTGTGCTGAAGGGGTCTGTTGGTGACATGTTCAAGTGGTTTGAAGCTGAGGGCTATGGTGGGGATGTGAAAGAGTGCCGCGATTATAACCCTGAGCTACAAGATTTCAGAGCTTGGCTAGAGGAGAACAAGCGAAACTTCAGTTAAATATTTCGGGGTTGGCCTCTCTTATATTGTTTCTTTCACTATGGTTTAATTCGACGAGAAGGCTTGCAACAATGAAGGCGTACTTCACAACGATACCATGCCATGCAGGGTGAAGAGCTACGTACTAAAATGCTATAATCTTCTTACATTTCTAAACAATGAAGTTTAACTCTTACTCATTAAGGCATTAAAAGGACTGGAATCATGCAACTTGTGTCATACTCTTCGTGAAGATCTCGCGATACCTACCAACTTACCCTACGACCTAAAAATAGATCTCAAAACCTACCAATCACCAGCAAGGAATGACTGTCCGCGCTCGATATTGGATCATTCCCGGCTAAATCCATAAGCCGCCCAGCCTTTGCCTCTTCAGTTACTAGCAGTCCGCGGCTTACAACGCTATCGATAAGCTTGTAGGAAGAACGGCCCGTCTAACGGCTAGAAACGTCGGTAATTTCCTTAAAGTTCCCAGCGCCCGCATGTCTGTGTAACCAACAAGCATCTTATTATTAACAGATTCATTTAATGCCGCAGAGTCATTTAGCTTCGAGGCCGGTCAAGGCGTGTACGGAGTGTAAGCAGGCAAAGGTACGAGCTTCCATGTTCAGTATGGGATAGATGAGAGCTGATTAGCAAGTTACGATGCGATTCCAAGGAGAGGTTCCCCGACCCGTGCTCTCGGTGCAATGCAAGACATTTGTTCTGCACGGTAGACGCCACTTTTAAGAGGACGCCGGCGAGAAAGTACGTATCGAGACCGTATGATCCGGAAGTATCACTGATCCAATGACGGCGCAGGCGTCTGGAGGCTATGAGCAAGGAACTTCAAGAACTACGCAATCAAACTAATCGTACGGAGGATCAATTGGCTACTGGATCGAGCTCTACACCCGAGAGCAGGTCATCAGCGTCCCAGGATGAAGGCGTAGATGCCTTTGAGCTTACATCATTTACTGTGAGCTTGGCTGGGGTAGTCGTTGACTCTTCTACTGCGACAGATACCTTCATGGTGTAAGACCCTTATCTACGCTAGCTGCTCCCTCCTCTCTCTGCACTTGCTCATAGACTTTAGTTTTGCTGAGTACATGCGTCCTCGACTTCCGGTGGTCGCCTCCCTCTCCGCCCAAGCAGCCTATGAGAACCAGCCCTTTCTCTTCTGGACAATTGTCACAATCGTGCTCTGTCGTTTACCCGAGGCAGAAAACATCGCCTTATTCCAGTTGCTTCGGGCGCCATACGAGAGACTGGTACAAGAGACTGTAACTGATGCGCCACTACCACTATACAAAGTCCAAGCTTTGCTACTTCTCTGCAACTGGCCATTGCCCACAGACAAACAATGGAAAGAGCCCAGCTGGCTTCACTGCGGTGTTGCTATCCAAGCTGCCCGATATCTGAGTCTTGATCGTCAGCAGACCATTCCATCTCTCCGTGTCATTGGAGTCACATCGGGGAGCATTCGGTCAAGAATCAACACTTGGCTGTCATGTTTCTGTATCTCAACATCGTGAGTGGACGGAGACAAGAATATGGTATTTTTACTAACAGAACCAGACTGAGCTTGCATTTGGGCCTTCCTTGTCCCATCGAATCGGAGCTGGACTTTGCTGCTATTCATTTATTCCTGAAACGACACACCGTACCACCGGCCTTTGCAATTGAAGTCCGCATCCAACTAGTCGTCGCAAAATTCACAGCGCTACTCAACCATGAGCTGGCCGATGGCACTAGCTCATCATTCCTTCGCCTATTTGACACTGAACTTGATGCCATAAAGAACGAGATACTACCAGATGAAGAAACGAAAGGCTTAGTTGAATACGCAATCCTGGACGCCAAGATACACATATACACACTTGTAATCACGAAATCCCCAGCAAACTCATCCTCCCGCCAGATCCTCCTTCGAACAGCACGCGAAATAGCCTTACGAATCATTGAAATTGGAACCCGCGCTATTCGCGCCAACCCCGAAGACACCACCCTCATCCGACGCGAAAAATGCCAACCGAAAGATCGCCACCGATGCCTGGGTTTCTCAACAATCTTCCTCCTCAAATTCTTCATCCACCAGACTTCAGACGGTCCCGAAGAACGACAGATCGTAGCGAATCATGTCGCCATGACACAAACGCTTTGTAGAGCATGTACGACTGATCCGAAAGATGAGTTCAGTCGAATCGTAAGTGTATTTGAAGCGCTTGGACGGGAGACTTCCAAGGAGGAGGATAAAATGAAACTGGCACTTAATCATAGGATGGGGGTATCCTTAATGTTTGACGCTGTTAATACGGCGGGGAAGATACGAGGAAAGCCTGTTGAGGTGGAGGAAGGTGATGGAGGGACTCTCGGAGAGACAGCAAAAGAGACGGTACAGGATCATGAGGACATGATGAGTCAGGTGGATGGAAATCCAGAGTTTTTGAAGAACTTTTGGAGTGATCCCTACACGAGCTTGCTCCAGTTTGACCCAACATCACTGGAGGGTGATTATCCAAATACCTGGTAATTGGCCTAGAAGCCGAATTCTTCAGGTAGCTTCAGGCTCGCAAGGCCCATGTGCTCCTGAGATCCATGGATGTCGTTTTCCATGAACCCACCGGCAGATTTTTTCTTCCCCGATCGGATTCTGGGGATCGTTACCTTGAAAGAGATAGCGGGGTCGAAGAAGCCAATCCAGATGATATCTTCCTCTGAGATGCCGATGGCTTTCGCAACGTTGCTGGCCGAGAGAAGCTCGGAGGATCTGACAGCTTCATAGGTTTCTTTGGACGCGAACATAGCGTCTATCGTGATCTCGTATGGACCAGCGTTCTTGGATCGGACAATGCGGCACAAGTCTGATAGTGTCTCAGGTTTCTGGATTGCTTGATTAGGAGGACTAGGCGAACGCTGAGGACTTGCGCTTGCCGTCTGGGGAGGCTTGCTATCGACCTCAGACACAATAATGTGTCCGTTGGTGCCGTTGGTGCCGTTCATGGCCCTTTTGCCAATCCGAGAGACTGTGCCTCTCAGCAACGGCCCCTCAAGTACGGCCCCATCACTACAAGGAGCCAATGTCTCTTCACCAGGCTCAAGGTCCATGAGATGGTACAACGAGAATTCAGCACAAGGACCAAGTTCAATCTCCATAAGCCCTCCAAGACCAAAGCCAAAGTTGCCCGCAGTCGCCTTCTGCCCTGGATATGGTGCATGCTATCACGCATTAGCTTCGTCTGATGGGGGATTGGGAGACTCACAATCATGCCAACTCGACCCTTGGAGGCAATGCTGTTGGCCAACTGCTGTGTCGGCGCGAGTGCCTCACCAACGATGAATAGTTGAACTGGTCCGGCACGCGTGTACTGGTCTTTGCCGTAGACATGGAAGTCGAGGTTCCACTGACCAGCGATCTCGGGATGTTGTTGGCCGACGTAGACCTTGACGCGGGCCAATAGCTTATCGATCTGGGAAATGAGGATATCTATTAATGTTAGAATGATTCCATCCATTCGAGGTAGGGGCTTTTTACGGTCTGTGATACTGCCCATGAACATAGAGCGATAACCAACAATACGTGCAGCCTCAAGCTTCAGCTGATAAGGCTTGCTATCTACTTCTGACGAGCGATAGACGCTACCACTAACCCTCACAGACTTTCCGTCAGACAGCTGCTCATAATTTGAGTTGTCAAGATGAAGTGATCCTCCCGGCCCTCGTAGAACATCTGGCCTCGTATTCTCATACAGTGTATGAGCAGCAACAGACAAAGGTGTACACATGGAATCAGGATCCGTCGGTCGAACATCAAATAAGCCATTCTCATAAATAGTTGCAATAGCACCATGAGATTTCGGGAATGAACACTGTCCTCCACATTCCAGAATCTTGCCCATGTGATAGAAACCTCCAAGCCTAGAGTGTAGCTCTGCGGTGCTGAGGTTATTTGACTGGCGTGTGAGTTGATAAACGCAGAATGCGACGTATGGAGATGGGTCGTAGGCCCGGCCGCCAATTATGATATCGAAGTCGGGATTGGCGTTCATGGCGGCGAAGAAGGGTTCGTAGCCCATCTGAGCGACAACACGGAGGGATTCGCTGATCTCGAGCTCCGTTGCGGGTGGGACGCAGGGGCCGCAGCCCGTTAGACGGCCTTGCTTGAGGCGCTCGACGATAGTTTCCTTGTTGATGTTGGAGAAGAGTGCTATCATGTTGAAAGCATAGTCCCTGTAAAGCATCAGTAACATGGCATCGTCGTTGCTCCCGTACCTACTTGTTCTCCTCCTCCGCTGCAATCTCTTCAATGATATCCCCCATGATCTTAACATGCTCATCCGTCCCATCACCACCAGCAGACCCAAATATCAACGGGACACGAAACGTGTGAACAAGCCGGAGTAATTTGGCAAGATCCTTTGCATAAGCCGACCTCGGGCACGACATAGACCCCAGAGCCAGTTTCTGAGGCCCACTGTCTGTCGAGCCCGAGTCTAGTATGATAGCTGTTGGGATGCCGGTTGGTACGAGGCGGGAGAGTTGATGGTGCGTGAGAGCTTCGTCGAAGCCGTAGCCTAGCATTCCCACTGGAGTGATGATTTGGCATATCGGCTTGAGTTCGGGGTTTTCGGTGCTGTTGAGTTGCATTGTCGAGTTGGAGGGTATTGGTTGATGTGAGATATGCAGTGATACGTTAGGGATCAGCGTAGTAATGGCGCGAGGTTCTGTGATTAAGCGGGAGCTGGCAAGGTTGTGATGGTAGCTTGAAGTCAGTGACGAACTGGGAAATTATCCACGAAACGTGTCAACTCGACCTTGAACTATTTAAATCAGTTGTTAATTAAAATATTGACGCCGTATGGAGTGAAATCATCGCTTTTACATATCAACACAAAACCGCCAAGCATCCTTTCCATGGAGCGGACTTCGCTCGATGATGCGGATTTCGCCCAACCCCACAAAGTGGATGGTAGCATGTCCAGAGTCCGACGGGGATAAGGTCCTACGGATCTCGACGGTATCACACTAACGAGCGGCAATTGGTAGCATTGCCGGTGGTTAACTAAGCAATTTATTATGCTTGATTTCCATGTCTAAAGATGGTGTTGTACGGAGTAATGCATGCATGATGAATCCTCCTCTTACGTGGCGATTGTCCCTCTACGTCACAGCAAGTTCACGAGAGCATCTCTCCTACGAAACTGTATCTCTTTCTTAACACAAACAAATGCTACCTTCCCAAATTATCAAATCTGCTTAAATAATGCCTCACCGTTAATAAAACCTTCAACTCAGCCTCATCCTCGTAAAGACTGTCCCGTCTCAAGCCTCACTAGTCCGAGTCCGTAGGGCTCTGCTGACTGCGCCCTGTAAGCACCGAGTTTCATCCCCGTTCTAGCGCCAACGTCATTGGCCCAGGGACAGAATTAGAGTATCATCGCCCACTGAAGGATTTATTCCTACGTGATGACTGCTACTCCACGATTTGACGTCCGTAGGGCAGATCACCATGAGTCCGATGGACACCTCCACCAAAAAAATGCGAGGTCTGAGCTGGATTGCTCTTCTTTATAGATGTTGACTGCCACTTTTCCCACTGTCTTTTCGCATTCGCATTATTCACCATCTTAACCCTTCGCTAAACGAGATTTGTGCAATTATTACAAGTCGCCATGAGTTATCACGACCGCAAGAACAGCGATCCCCAAGAGGGCAGTATCGCGCCCAGCTACCACGAGCTCGAGACTACAACAAGATGGCAGACAATTCCACAGCAAGATGAAGACATCACAGCTTATGATCCCTACACTTCGCAGACCAGCCAAGACTCAACCACAAAACAAGACCCGCCTCCTCAGCAGGATGACGAAGAAGCTCAGATGCCACTCCGCCAAGCACTTAAGAAATACCCCAAGATCGCGGGATACTGCCTCGCCATGACAATCCCTGTCATCGGCTGGGGCTACGACCTCGTCATCGTCGGCGCTGTCGCAAGCGTCGACACCTTCAAAGCAGACTACGGGTCAAAGATCGACGGCGAGATGGACATCCCTGGTAACTGGCTCTCGCTCTGGCTCGGTCTTCCGCCCGCCGGTGCAGCCCTCGGTGGTCTTTTGGGTGGATGGCTGCAGAATCGCGTTGGACGAAAACTCACGCTTTTGTTTGGAACCATCATCTCCGTTATTGCTATCGCTTGCATTTTCTTCTCGCATTTGCCTGAGCCGCTTAATATGAAGCGCACTCTTCTCACTGCCGGTTTGACGATTCAGGGCTTTTCGGTTGGTGTTATCAAGACGACTTGTGTTACGTGGGTGTCTGAGAATACACCGACGGCTCTGCGTGGATCAGCGATGGCCTTGTTTCCGGTCTTCACACTGCTTGGTCAACTCATTGGTCTTATTGTTATCAAGCTCATCAATGACATCGAGAACAGCAGTGGCTATCTTGGTGCTTTCGGATCACAGTGGATTCTCTCCCTTGGTCCCTTTATTCTCTCCATCGTCATGCCCGAAAGCCCTGCCCATTTGATCAGAACTGGTCAAGAAGAGAGAGCCATCAAATCCGCCACTCGCCTGTTCGCACCCAAGGTCAGCCCATATGGTGCACTTGAGCGAATTCGGGCTACCATCGAGGAAGAGCAGGCTATCACTGCTTCAGTCAACTACTGGTCCTGCCTCAAAGGCACGAACCTTCGAAGAACTTTCATCGTTGTGCTGGCTTCTATCATGCCTGCCCTCTTCGGTCTTGAACTTCTCTCCAATGCCAGCGTCTTCTTGACATCTATGGGTATGAAGTCAGGATATGCTATCATGTTCACGCTCGCCGGTATAGTAGCTGGAATGCTCGCCAACGGTCTAGGCTTCTGGCTTCTTTCCCGCGCTGGTCGTCGCAGCTTGACCCTGTTCTCGTTGGCTTCCTCAACCCTTCTCTATGGAGCCATGGGCGTGACTGGTTTTTGGAGAAGTGAGACTCTTACTTGGGCTACTGGAGGAATCATGACAGCTGTTATCGTCGTCTGTGGTATGGGTGCTTGGCCTGCTGGGTATGCCATCCTGGGAGAGACCAGCTCTCTTCAACTTCGGGCTCTCACACAGGGTTTGGCTGGCATTGCCGAGAAAGGCTTTTCCATCATGCTGGCTGTTGTTCTGCCCATGCTGTTCAGCAGGGATAAGGCGGCACTAGGCGGAAAGACCGGGTTTCTGTTTTGTGGCCTTTGCCTGGCCGGTACCGTCATGACTTGGTTCTTTATCCCCGAGATGAAGGGACGAAGTGCGATTGAGATTGACCACATGTTTGAGATGAGATTACCGGCGAGAAGGTTCAAGGGTTTCAAGATGGAGGTGCATGAAGTTCAAGAGGCTTCTCCTCTCGCGTCACATGCCAGCTTGTAGAGCTTCTTATGATTGAATATCATCATAGATTGGGATAAATGAGATATGAGTGAGATTTTCTTAATTGGTTGTGTTATATAGATGCACTCCTTTACTTCAAAACTACTTTTTGCCTATTCAATATCCCGATTGGAATGTCTTTAAGTACAACATCAAACATCTCATTGACTGACTACCATTCGCAGTACAAAGCATATATGTAAGACCCAAACCTACACTTCTGCGTCTCACCAAACTTCTCATCCTCATAGCATCTAATCCCACTAACCCCATCGCAAACAAGTTTTCCCACTCTGTCGGTACTACCCTCATAAAAGCATGTATTTCCATACAGCTTTCTCATGGTATCACCAGTCCTTAGGCTCGCCGGGAACTTGTCATCACGTGTCGTATTCAAGACCGGAGTACCACGCGAATCTCCGTCCTTTCCTGTCTGGTAGCAGGAATACGACCAGTCCTTGTCTACAGGCTTCTCTATGATGAGCCACAAGGTGACGAGATATCGGGCGATGGTGATTCTGTGCTTCTTCTTGGACGTATCAGGGTCGCCGCACCCGTTGAGCCACGCACCGATGGCTCCTGTCTTGGGATCGACGGCGACGTAATCGTATCGGCCCGTCTTCTGTAGCTTCGCGTATCGGATGTTGGAGCCGGATGTCCCGACGCCACCTGCAATCTCTCCCGCTTCTCGCCAGGTGGGTTTCTTGGGGTAGTCATTGTACCAGACTTTGACGCTGCCATCGAGTCTAGACGTCCAGACGTAGTCCGCTTTTCCGTCGCCGTTCATATCGATAAAGTCAATCTCTTCTGGTGACTGGTTGATACCCGAAGCATCTGCGTCTGGCATTGGGGCATACTTGTCACCGTCGTTGTCGGGGCCGTAGATGTTGCGGTAAATGGTCGTACCGCCGTTGTCTTTGAGAAAGATGTAGTCGTCGCGCTGGAAAGTCTGTTAGTGACTGGTCGCGAAGTGACTGACACGCTCATCTTACCCCGTCGCCATCGATATCTGCAATACGGACTCGCTTCCCTGGCCCGAGACCTGATGCGATGGTACCTATAGGTCGAAACTTCCAGTCCGACTCCCGCCCCAAATTGAGATATGCTTTCAATAAGCCGGTCTTGGGGTCTAGATCCAAGTAATCATCCAGCCCATCGCTACCACTGGTTAACCAAGTGCTCCGCCATCGAACCAAGGGCTACTCACCCGTTGATGTCGCCAAAAACTACCTGGTTTGCAGGTGCAGCACCGGAAGCAATTGGCTTCCCGCCATTGATCGGGCTCCATTTCCAACCAAGAGAGTCATCATCATTTACTCCAGAATTGAGACTAAGCTGTCAGCAAGGCAGTCGTAAAGATGATACGGGGACATGACTTACTAAACCGTTGGAGCTCCCGTCTTGGGATCAAGCCAGACGTAGTCGTCCACTCCATCGCCATCCATGTCAGCAAAACGAAGACCATCAATCGCCAAAGAGTCATCCGTAGTCCCTCGGTTATACCACACCGAAAGTGCACCATGGTCACCGACGTAGACGTAGTCATCCTTGCCATCGCCGTCCATATCTGCTAACCGAATAGTGCTTGGCTTCTTCTTGATACCATCTGCGATGGTCTTGGCGGGTCCCTGATTGATGAAGAGTGGAACACCCTCTCTATTGGTAGGCTGGTTGAGGGATCCTGTGAGGCCACCGTCTTCGTCCCAGATTAAATAGTCTGTCGTCTGTTAGTAAGAACATTGGATGCAAGGAGATGAAACTTACCATCACGACCGTCCCCATTCATCTGTAAGTCACGCTCATTAGCATAGCATTCAAGTCTGAGTCCGTTCCACTTACATCAGCAAACACCAACTTCGAGATATCACTAACAGCCCCAGTAGCGATACCTCCCATCGCATGAAAGAGGACATCTCGTCCTCCAACCGATCCGGTGTTCAAATGATGCTTCAGCGATCCACCTTCGCCGATATAGACATAGTCAGCTCGTCCATCACCGTTGATGTCTGGGAATCGCAAAGTCTCAAGGTTGGCATGCGGCACTCCCGAAGCGATCTCGCCGCCAGGCACGAATTTCCAGCCATTGTCCCAGTTCTCATCAGGGCCATAGTTCCACCATACCCGAACCGAGCCGTTGTCTGGGTCTACAACGAGATAGTCATCCATCTACCGACTGTCAGCACAGGTGACTTTGATCAGGCGAATTACTTACCCCGTCCCCATTCATATCCTATCGGAGGGTTAGTCTTTGCTAATAGAGAGATCGAGGGGGAGCTTACCGCCAGATAAATAGTCTTCGCTGGGCCTACGCCGCTACCGATGATGCCATTGTTGTTACCAGCCTTCGACCAAGGTTTGGGTAGATTGTTAATCCAGCAGGTGATCTCTCCGGTCTTGGGATGAATCCATACGTAGTCTGAAGCAGTGATTAGTCTGGGCCTTCATACCAAATGGCGGTCCGGTGAAGGTTCAATGCTTACCCGCTTTGCCATCGCCATTCATGTCATGTAAGCTAACATACTGATTGTCCAAGCCAAGCCCTTCAGCAACTTGACCCTCGGCTTTCCAGTCCTTGTGGTACTTCCAATCGCCATTCTTACCAACGCCACCCTGAGCAATCTTTCCAGTACCCTTGTACCACGGATTGCCATTGCAAGTAACGTACTTGTCTTTTCCACCTGTCGCATATTTAGCCGCATCTGCCACTGTCTTCTTCGAAGTGACCTGAATAGGGCTCTTTCCCCAATCTGGGGCAGGAATGTTCTTGTCAATGCCGCCATTAGTACCGTCACCATCGCCACCACCGTTGGGGTCTGATCCAACTGGCTTCTTGATCCAACTGCTGGGAATCTGGTGGATAAAGCTGTACCAGTAGTCGCCCATAAGCTTATATCCATCGTTGGTAGGGTGGATGCAGTCCTGGAGATCACTCGTCTTGAAGGTTGTGAAGTCGACTGCCAACACATGCTCACCATCGTCATGACGTGATTTGACAACGCCAGGGATAAGCTTCTGGAACTCCTTGGTAGCGGGTGATTGTTTCTCATCACAGGTGTTGATAATCATGGCTACCAGAATGGTCGCATCCGGGCATGCCTTGACCATCTTGTCAATGAGCTTGCCTAATCGATCAGCAGCGCCTTTCGGATCGTTCCCCTCCTTCGAGATGCCATGGTTGGGGTTCATATCGTTGGTTCCGGCTGCCAGAAGAATAATGTTGGGACGCTGTTTGAGTGAAGGGTCGGCATGATCTGAGATGTACTGAATTGTTTTTCCGGACCATGCTGCCTAGTTGAAAGTCAGTCGCATTGCCTGCAGTGAGATCGTGTACATACATAGTATCCGTCGGTCATTGTACCTGATGACTCTGTCCCCGCAAAGACGACCTTGTCTCCTGGGCAACATTAGCAACTAGTCTCTCAGTGGCTGTCTTGACCTCGTGTGCTCTTACCAGAAAGATCCTTCTTTAGTTGCCCTCGGTACCCATTCCCATCTCCTCCCTTCCTGTCGCTCAGATAACCCACCGTGATAGAGTCACCGACCGGGAGAATCCTAAGCTCGGTTCCTTTCTTGACTGCCTCTCCCGGCTCAATCTCCTTGTACTTCAGGACAGTATTGCCAGAGGGATTGATAGGACACTGCGCTACTGATGTGTCAAGAAGAGGTTCCGGAGTCATCTTGTTTTCCTCCATTCGACGATTGGAGACCTGAAATAGGACAAGATTGGCGATGAGCTCATGGAGCATGATCTGGGGATGGAAAACACGGCCGTAACTAAAATAACGAGGCCATTAGCTTTGGACAAAGTGTGGTTGACGCTTACTTACCCGTCAGGCAAAAGATTCGGCACATCCTCAGTAGCACCCTCTTCCGCTGCAGCTTCAAGCCCCTGAATCTCAGATGTCTCTTCGATCTTGTGCTCCTGCCTGAATGTCACATCCGGTGCGACAAACTCAGCTGCTCGGGCCATCGTATTCATATCACCGGAGAATGACCCATTCTTGTGTTCGACTGTACTCCGCTTCCATGGTCTATTACCCCATGGGTCGAATGTATCGAGCTCATAGAACATCAGCTCCGGCCTGAAATAGTTAGTTTGCGGTATGGTGCAGAGCGGTGAATCTTACCTCGTGTTACTATCAACCACCGCTTCATCCACCCCATCTTCGCAATAACGACCTTTGAAGTGGCCCACGTACTCGTCGTAGTTGACAAAAGACACCTTATCGCCGGCTCTCTTGACAGCGGCTTCCTGCAAAACGTGTTAGTTATGGAAGGCCTTCAATCTCGGCCAACACCTACAATCTTGTCATTGATGAGGTCGACCAGCCTATTCATCTCTCGACGCCGCAACTCTTCAAGACGCGCAGCAGGTTGCCAAATGTTATACGATTTCTGTGGTTGGTGTGTTAGAAGAATGCATGGACGGATACGGCTTACTGACGAATAACCAGGTTGACCATGACACTTTGTCGCAAGCAGACCCGTAGTCTGTGCTCCAAAACTTAGCGTATCTGTAATCCAGGTTAGTCAAAAGATGGCGAGCTTCTTGAATTTCAACTCACCCTGTATAGTATATCATGCCGCTGCGCCGAGTCTCGACATCAGTAAGATGTCAAACTAATAGTGGGGGACTTACTCTGCTGACAGCTTTTTCTTGGTTGCTTCGATCACCGAATCGATTCTTTGGGAGAACTCATTGCTGTTGATGATTTTCTTGGAGTATTGAAGTTGACCTAAACAGCCACGGGACGCAGCGTCCCAGTCCCAACCCTTGGCCCAAGGCTCACCTCTCATCTCTGCAACTTTGCCTACAGTAGAGTGCTGGTCGTTCAAAGCAAACCATTGATAGACACATTGGTTCAGGATATTGACAAGTTCGGCATCGTTACCTCCTATAACATTGTCAGTGGATGATTACACCTCCAAAGATTACCTGTGAATCCTACCCGCAGATAAGAGGATGATTTGTTGATCAGAGTCTATTGAAGGGAGCTGATCCTCAATCACGTTCTCGATAACCGCGCCAGAGCAGGATTTGAACTGAAATTTCCTCTTTGATGGGTCGCCGAGTCTCTCATCTTGATTAATGAGATATGGGTAAGAATGGTCATATCGTCGACAGTTCTCATCTGCGATCTCGTCAATCACCCTTATATGTCAAGACAGCAACTGGGGCTACTCACCACCTTCCCCATGCAAGCCATCCCCAGCACCAATACCGGCTGAGTATGAGTCTCCGATAGCTGCAAGCTTATCGATCCATGATAAATCGTCCGGGTTGAAGAAGTCGGTGGTCTCTCTACCAAAGATATTGTTCATGGACATTGAGCCATACTCGACCAGGGAAGGGCGTGCTATTGCTTGGCCAGAAGCAGTTAGTAGAGTCAGAAAATGGTAAAAAGAATGCATGGCTATTAGATGCTTCACAATTGAGTGACAATTGATGTTCTGTCTTGGAAGAAACAGAGGCTTGGCGAATCCAATATGTCTACACGATATCTTTATTGGCTTTACGAGTCAGCCTTGCACCATCTCGCAGTCTCACATCTCTCACTTAATCGCCGGGATCTGCGCCCAGGCCCCGTCGTTGAAAGTTTGAAACTGGCCCCCAAGATCCTGCGTGATTTAGCTGTCACCTGATGATCCAGTCTCGCCGAGAAGCTCACCTCGCATTCGACCCACGCGGTGACATGTAAATTGATTCAACGGGGGAGAACCAACACATGAGGGATAAAATTAGTCGGCCACTGCCTGACTCGAAAGGATCATCTTGCATGAGTCGCAGCACGGCCTGTTAATTATAGAAAAGCCACTGTCGAAATGGTGAGTCGAACCAACAGCTATGTTTCATGACCCCTTGTTAGCGTCCCGTTGTTGGTTCTAGCAAAAAGCTCGTGTCAACACCCACATCGCATGGTAGGCCCTTTCAGCCTTGATTGGTCGCGGGACCAACTAGGGTTCCATGTATTTATGACAGCGTGTAGTTAACTTGCAACAATGTTGGTAAATGGGGGCTGTATTCTCAACAAGACGAGTAGTGATAGGCAAACCATTCCGGAATTTCAGCTTCGGCAGCTTTTCAGAGGATCAAGGTATGAGCCTTTAATTTTAGCCAATTGTGTATTGCTAAGATCATCGTGTCTGCCTTCCGACTTACCCGTTGTCCGAAAGGCGCAGACCTGACGGTCTTCTGTTACCCAGGTCCCAGATCCTTGGAAGTAGCTCGGATTTGACCACTATACTGTCAATCCGCTGCATTCTGATTCTTATGTATTTATTTATGCTAGAACCCATTGAATATCAATCGTTTGGGAGAGAAGATACCTCTGTTCAGCAATCCGGCATCATGCCGCCTCTCTCGAGTGCTCTTTGTTACTCAGCATTCTTCATCTTATTCTTGTTTGTTCATCTTACCGAAACAGCCAACTTAGATACTAAGCATCCCGCGAAAGGATTGCTCAAGGTCCGTCTTGACTATGGACTTGCAACACAGCCAGGACGTGGAGACGATGAGGGAGAGGGTTCTCATCGATGGGTTTACTCATCATATCTTGAGTTCAAAGATCCAGTGTCGTCAATCACCGACTCTCAGTTACGAATGATGGCTCAGAATGCACACAAGGAGATGGAGATTGACATGATGCAATATGACCCTGAAGAACAAGATGGTCAGTTCACGATCCTTCCTTCGGTCATGACCATCCTTGCCTTTGATAACAAGATTATCTTGGCATCTTCTCAGAGAGGGAGATCTGGATTCATCAACGATTGGCCCGAAAGCCCAGTGAAACTCTCACTGGACCGCTGCAGTGTGTTCTGGAGGGAGCGTGCCCTTGCCAATCCCTCTACTTACTCAAACCCATACTCGTGGCACAGAAATAAGGCCAAGTGCGGAGAGGTCGACTCATTTCACCTATACTATATGACAAATGACCGGCCCATACCTGATCTCAACCCCAAGATGCGTGTCACCTCTGTTGTGAAGCAGGGCAACAGTTATAAAATAGTACCACCATGTGGTCAAAACAAGAAGGGTGTCGACAGCAAGGTGAGTCGATCGTGGTGTGATCCGTCATTCTGTTCATCATTAACACACATTACCAGGTCGAGTGGGGTTGCAATCTCTTGGTACCTGATCAAAAGGTTCAATACATCAATGATGACGTTGTGCCCAGAGGGTATGGGCTGAACAAGATTGCTGGAGGTGTACAAAGGAAAGGCCAGATTCAGATGTGCACAAAGAATCACATCATTTGGGATGAAGAGTAAAGCATGGTCGGTTTTCGATCTCTCTTGTAGCTTACCCAATATGACCTATGAAGCTGGTTGGATTTGTCTGGTATCTAAATAGTCTCATCGTACGTTCTTTTGTTCGACTTCTAGATTCTGCATAGTCAATCGCCTATGCCCGCACTTTATGATTTGAAAAGACTCTTTATTCGAGGGAATAGAATACACGTGATCTATATAATCGTATTCAAATCCCTGTTCTGGCTTTCCAGCTTCAAGTCAAACCTTTTGCCAAGAGCTGCAATCCTTTCCTTGCATGCTTCTGACATCCCACGACTGAGGAAAGACGCTGGTAGCTTGACGGCCGTCAATTCGGTCAGATGCGATAAATTACCAGTTTCCAGTTCCCTCTCGAAAGCAGAAATCATGGCTCCATCTCGATCATTATGTGGTACAGGTCGTAGACGAAAGCCACTCAATATGAGGTGTTCAAGGTTCTGGGGCAGTGCGCTTCCAAGACGTCCAGTGGCAGAAAGATCAGGCATGCCGGTCAGAAAGGACCAAGCAACATTTAAAGTTTTTAGCTTGCGCATGCTTCTCATCTCTGCCAACGACCCGTGAAATGTGAAATCAGGTGGATCAATATCTCCCATTGTATACGCGGGACATATCTCGGCGGTGATTTCTAGATCCTCTAGCGAATCGTTGACCTCGAGGAGAGCCATTGCCAATTCATCGAGCATGAGCGTAGAAGTGCTGGCCTCCTCATCAAGGTCAGGTCGGTAGAACCAATTATACTTCAGCTTCTTGAGGTTTTTTGTTACAGATAAAACTGGAGCGAGGCGTGTTTCTCGGAGTCTGAAGATGTCTAGTGAGGTCAAGGACATTGGGTTCGGGGCTGAAGCGCAGGGCCACGAGAATGGCGTGGGATTCTGGATTGAGGTGGAGATATGCTGGATACAAGGCAGGTAGAACAAGCAAAGATCTTGTTCGACCTTGTCTGGTTCCGTGTTTGTGTCCTCGTGTAGGATTGGGTCGAGTGACACATATTTCAGAAAACTAAAGGTGACCTGGGATCCTTGAGTAGAGTGTTGATTTGTCCTGCAGAGTGCCAGCTGAAGCATGAGACCCAAGAGTCGCGCCTCATTGTACCAATTCTCGGAGACAGTAAGCCGTTCCAAGTTTGATAGAAGAGAAGTGATAATGGCTGCGGCGGCATCGGAAGTTGCGGATTGGGTTTTCTTGATGATACCCAGCTGGAGCTCTTCCTCGAAGCTTAAGTATCGGTGGCGATCGGAGTATAGTGCTTTAGACTTCCATTCATTTGCACTGGACTCAGATAAACCTATCCTTCTGATCGCCGCAGTGAGTTTATCGAGGGGGAGATTCGGCACCTGAGGCGGTTCTGGCGTTTCACCAGGCCATGGAGGATCATCATAGTCGATGAATCCATTACCACCGAACTCGATAGAACGAACTTGGTTTCGTAGATCTGGTCTCTCCAGCAAAGTTCGGAGTAACAGCAACGCTTTTGGGATGGGTGGGTGATACTGTCTCGCCCATATGACCTGGATGGTTGAGTAAACGAGTGGCTCTAAAAGGCTGTGCAAGGCTCTACAAGTTATGGAAAGACTGGCCACATCGGCTTGGAGAAGAAATTCAACAATTCCGAGCTGAATCTCTTTGGGGCAGGCCAGAAGCGACAGGTGCGCCATTACGAAGTGGCAGTGACTGTTATTCAGCGAAAATGGTTGCGAGAGAGGGATTTAGCATGGACATGAAGTGATCGATCCTAGTCCACTCTACTGCGGTCAGCACTGCCATTATTAGCGGGGGCTTCCAGCACACCCTGGTCCCTGAAGATCCTATCCTGAAACGATTTACGCGCCGAGAAAAAGTTTGTTCAGGCCAGTAACTACTCCATAGACTCGTTTCAATTTAGGTGGAATTGATATGTCTAGTACTAACTATGACCAGAAAATAGCTACCGTCAATCTCGCTTGCCAAGGCCCTCTTTCAGACAAGATTTCAGATCCCCATCAACGCGCCCGAAATACTCTGTGAAGAAGTTAGCGGAATAACAAATTGAGTAGCTTAGCACTCACCAATCACCTGGTCCTTCATTTTGTCGGGAATATCGCTCAACGTTGGAAGAATATTATGCAAGAACTGCTCTTTGCCCTTGGGCTCTTTGCAGATGATCTTCCACAGCGCTCTGGGTTGTTCAAAGTCCTTATCTGTGATGGAAGTTGCGAAAGCGGTCACATGGCCAGACCAATCCTCGTGGGTAGGCACTTGGACTCGTTTGCTCGTGCTGACAGGACGAAGCTCTGAGCCCACATAGTCTGGGTCGCCTCCGTAGTTACCATTGATCGTGCCTGGGCCGTCGCGGACATATGGGGCGTATACTTTGTTGATGGGTTTGTTGCAGGGGAGTTGGAAGTAGTTGGGCCCGACTCTGGTCATTGTTAGATCTGATATAATGAGACGAGGTGAGTTTGCTTGCCTGTAGCGATGAGCATCTGGATAACTGAACATTCTCGCTTGCAGCACTGTTCTAGAGTTAGTCTGTGACTGCAAACATTGGAGGGGGTTACGAACCCGGATCTGCAGATGGTCCAATGCCAGGAACCATGTTTGAAGGCGAGAAGCACGCCTGCTCCAAGTCTTGGAAATAATTGTTGAGCTAAGTCATGTCAGCACTCGAAAATCCCAAGCATCATGAGAGCTTACATTTTTGGTAAGAGTTATCCTACCAACAAGCCTGAGAGGGTACTTCTCAAAAGGCCAAGTATATGTGTCGTCAAAAACATCAATCGGAGCATCCTTGACCTCATCAGGCTGCATGACCTGGATGTAAACGCCCCAGGAAGGAAAATCTCCTTTCTCGATGGCCTTGAAGAGATCTTTGACGTGATAGTCAGGCTCTGAGCCTGCTAGGCGTTGAGCAGTCTCTGCATCCATTGTTTTGATTCCGTCGTCGGGTCGAAAGTGAAATTTGACGTAGACATAGCTGCCATCCTAGGAGATGTCAGTTTGATTTGACCAACTTGGTGCTGGACTTACGGCCTTGTTGAGGGTGTACGTGTGAACGCTAAAGCCATTGATGTTCCTCAACGACGCAGGAATACCGCGCTGTCCAAAAAGGTGCATCAAGGCATGAATACCCTCAGGGTTGTTCAGGTGAAAGTCCCAAAACATGGTGTTGTCTGGAACATTAGTCTGCGGGTGTCTTTTGTGGCTGCGATTCATGGACGGGAACTTGATCGGATCTCGGATGAAGAATACGGGCAGATCGTTGAAGACAAAGTCCTGGATACCCTCCTCGGTGTAGAATTTGGTTGCCCAGCCGCGAACATCGCGTACGGTATCGCTGGAGCCCTTCTCGCCACCGACGGTTGAGATACGTGTCAGTAGCTTGGTCTTCTTGCCGATTCCCGTGAGGAAATCTGCGTCGGTGAGATGGGAGATGTCTTCGAGGACTTCGAATTCGCCAAAGGCTCCGGCGGCCTTTGCATGTACGCTTCTACACCCATCGTTAGCTGACAACCCGAGATTTGCCAATTGACCAGTACCTCTCTGGAATGCGTTCCCGAGCAAAGTGAGCGAGTACCTCGATAGTTTGCGTGTCACTCAAGACGATGAGCCCTCCGTTGCTTTTGCCATAGCGAACTTGTTGCACTGAACCTGGATTCTCACTCGGTTGCCCTAGATAACAAGGTCAGGCAAATAATCAAACTGGGGCAGAGTTTGTACCATTGGCAAGAGTCGACATGGGATTGGTCTGAGACTGATTCTGTAAGTCTTCGACGGCAATATCGCAGACTGGAGATAATGCTTACCATGGCTGATTTGATGATATCTTGTCACTCCAATTGATATACTACGAAGCAAATAACGTCCTCACAGACGCACGCAGCACAGCTCATCTTATCCCCTCCGTCCTCCAACACGACCATCCACAATCTCACACGGAAAGCTCGGATGCCATTGAATTAAGTTGACCCCGCACTCGTACAGCAGCCACTTTGTCATGATGATTTTTGATGCATTCTAGTTCTGTCAGCTCTTGATAACGACCCCACTTCCATAGCATAACCACCAACCATTCACGACAACGCCATTAGAGAGCAGTGTCACCGCCCAGGGCATCCAAGTTAAATCGGCCCTATGGCTTAAACTCAATGCTTGATCTGCAGGACGTGGCTTATCGAGCCAATGATCTCAAGTCGTGGCTGTTTTGGGGTATACTACTGTCTGCTGCGTCATTGGTCTGGTAGTCTTACTCGATCTAGATCGTTTTGAGCAGATCGTAGGGTTACAACCTGATGCGACGCCCGCATGTTGAGCTCTCCCCCCTCGTATAAGGTATGCTAACTTAAACCCATAGCCCGCCGTCTTCCCCCTCCTTTGCTCAATTACACCAAAAGCTAATTTCACCGCTACCTTTTGATCATGAAGACTACCAATCGCCCTGATGAATGGAAGATCGAGCAAGGTCTCTCCGGCGCGGTCCTGCCTGTACTGGACCAAACTGGACCAAAGACCGTAGCTCTAGATCCTCAGGTCTTTGGGGATCTCACCAAAGACGAAGAAGCTATCAAGTCGGTCGGTGACCGTGAGAAGCTCTTCACTCGTGAACGCAAGGGTTGGGTTGGGTAAGACTCTTCTCAAGTGTATCATGCTAAGCTGACTTGTGAAGCTTCGTTGAGTGGGAGAATTACCCTGACAAGAAAGCTGCTGCGCACAAGATCTTGACGTCACAGACATTCCCACCCAACCCTGAGTTCCAACTTGGTCCTATTCCGGGAACCAACCCTGTTCTTCCTGGTACGCACTGGAAGATGTGGCATCATGCCATCGGTGGTGAACTCACCAGCGTGCCTGAAGACTCTTGGGCCATTGTTCTCAAAGAGAAACACCCTGATATGCTGCACCTTTTGCAATTTCCTTATAACGGCGAGCCACCCAAGCGGCTGGTCACCGATAAGGAATTCACCCCCAACTCCCTTCACTTTGTGAGAAACCACGGTGGAATTCCCATCATCAACAAGGAAGACTTCAGCTTCCTCATGGATGGTCTCGTTGCAAATCCCAAGTCCTTCACCTTGGATGAACTCATGGACGAGTCAAAGTTCCCTCGCATGACAAAGAACGTTACAATCCAGTGTTCTGGAACTCGTCGTATTGAGCAGATTCTCAAGTACCCAGGCCAGGGTGACGAAGTGCCCCAGGCACCTTGGGCTGAAGGAGCAATCGGCACAGCCAACTACGTTGGTATCAGCCTCAAGAAGGTTATCAAGGCGTGTGGTGGCTTGATCGATGGCGCTAAGCATCTGGAGTTCTATGGTGCCGATACCTACTTCAAGGATGACAAGACGATGAATTATCTCGTCAGTGTTCCTTGGTCCAAGGTCAAAGCGAATGAAGTCATGCTAGCCTGGGAGATGAACGGTGAAGAACTTCCCAGGATCCATGGATATCCTCTTCGAATCGTGGTTTTTGGCTACATCGGCGCACGCAGCGTCAAGTGGCTATATCGCATCAAGGCTATCAAAGAACCGTCAAGAGCCCCTGTGCAAAGCCAGGAATATCTATACTTCCCTCAGCAAGTCGGCAAGCACAACTTCAAAATGACAGACGGCATTCAGATCCAGGAGATGCCTGTCAGTTCTGCCATCATGTCACCCTGGACAAAGCAGGTTGTCATCCACAACGGCACAATTCGCTGCAAGGGCTGGGCTTACTCTGGTGGAGGACGTTGGCCCGAGCGAGTTGAGCTCTCCAACGATGGTGGCTTCAACTGGTATACCGTGCCGCTTGAAAAGCTCTCCAAGAAGCGTAAGTGGACCTGGCGTACCTGGGAGTTTGAGCTGCCATGTGATGTCGAAGGCTGGGTTGAGATTGTCTGTCGCTGCTGGGACAACTCTCTCAACACTCAGCCGCCTGATGTCCGAACAGCCTGGAACTGGGGTCTTCACGTCACTAGCTCGTGCCATAGGATCTCTATCTATAGCGTCAACAAGACGAAGGAGAGGACCAAGGCCCGTCTAGATGAGTTTGAGAAGAAGGGTATTCCTTTCGGTCCCATCACGGTCCCCTTGGCATTCCCATCCCAGAGCTGGGATGACTATGATAAGTTCTGGAAGGAACATGATCCCCGTGATGCGTACGATGAGTAACAGGGCGGAGGATATCATAGGCCACGATAATTGTGCGAAAAAGAATGTCAGCTCGAGAACTAGGATAATTGATTGTAATTGCTATCAACGCAACCCCTTCAGTAGTTCTTGTCTGAAAAGACACTTAGTCACTCTTCTTCCTAACAAGGAGCAAGACACCAGCCATATCACCTATAAGCATTTCTTTGCCCTTCTCCACCCCCGCATCATTGAGAATCTTCTCAATCCTCCTTCTGACTTGACGAACAACATCATTTTCCGTTCCGACTGCTTCAGGATGGGCTTCCCTCCATCTAGTAACCGGGCTAGCTGTTCCAAGAAGCATCTCTACCATATCCAAACTGAATGGCGGCGAATGCTCAAAGAACATTGTCTCAGAACCTGGACCAGTACACCATTCTTTGCGCACAAATGAGTCTTGGTCAAATGCCAAAACAGGCTGATCAAGAGTCCAGGGCAAGGGTAGCTCACGATACAGATTACGGACCATGAGGTTACCAGGCAGCTTATAGTCTCGAATCAAGTTATGGAGATCATCAATAACTTCCTGCACGGCTTCATGAGCGGGCACTGACGAATCGACTCGAACACTAGCAGATGTCCACAAAGCCACTGTGCCTCCAGGCCTGAGGGTCTTGGCAGCTTGCTCCCAAAATCGCGGCATGTCAAACCAATGGGCACAAGTGGCACCGGTGATGACGTCGACGCTGCCATCAGGAATGGGATTGGCAAGCTCAGATCCCAGAGACTCGGCTGAAGAGATCTCGAACTTGACATTTTCGAGCGTGGTGATAGATCGCGCAGTGCTAATCATTCCCTCCGAGGGGTCAAGACCATAGGAAGTCTTGAAATGAGGGGCAAGGCTGCGAGTTGCCGTTCCTGGTCCGCAGCCAACATCGATAAGGGTATCAAAGTGGCCAGACCCTTCTTTATGGAAGTTTATAATTGCATCGTATAGCTTGGGGTTATAGTTGCGACGATGTTCAGCATACGTTGCGCCTTGCTGGGCACTGTACGCTCGGAAGGTCGGGTCTGATGGCTGTTGCGCCTGGCTCATGATGAAGAAAGATACCGGTTTCGTGATTGTTACCAAGATTGAGGTCAGAGATGTTTATCTGTTTGCAAGAGGTTCTTTCTGAGCAATGGTTTATATAACAGTCTGGTCATCTAGTCCTAGTCCGTACGGTCAGTTATATACTCTGTAGATGCCGTCCGTATCCAAACGGTCGGGGGCTCAAATGCCCCGTGCTTACGCGTGTTGTAATCTCAACATCCAATAACATATCAGCAAATGCAAAGTCAGCAACGCCATCCTTGACAGGCACTCATACCTGCATAACCGGCTGTGCGTTTAGTATTACATGTTTTTTATATAACTAGCTATGCAGATAAGGCCATATAAGCTTCTTAAGTTAAATATATATAACTAGGAGACTATTAGTTAATCTATCTTTTTATTATATTTATATTACTAATAAAGTAATTACTAACTTTCTGCTTTATAATTTAATTTTATCTATATAATTAGTATTTAAATAAGTAATATTAAGTTTTTAGTCCCTTTTATTATTAATAAATTAGTAAGATAATAACCTAATAATATTCTTCCTCTAGAGGTATTATATCTATTATAAAAAGCCCTTTTTATAGATATTAATAAATAAATAAAGGCTTAAGGATATACCTTTAT